>SNQJ01S0222647.1:7127-22060 GCA_010110895.2 Picea sitchensis
CCCATAACTTTAGTAGCTCGTCGATAAGAGGCTCGATATATACATTCATATCTTTAACCTGGTACTTACCTAATATTTGTTTGAAATTACACATAATTACTAAATGAATGATATCATGTAATATATATAATTAAATAAATAAACAAAAGATATTATGCAAAAAATGAAATAAATGAAAATGTTAAATTCAAAAAATTATTGTAAACAAATACCTGGAACAATCATTATCAACATTATGTGCTCCCTCTTTATTGACATCCAAGGACGAATGTTATTGTTGATAACAAAAATAGGCCACATTGAGTAAATAGACCTAAGCTCTCCGAATGGATTAACACCGTCAGCTGCCAATGAAAGCCTAACATTATGAGGTTCATCTTTGAAATCTGCCCATTTTTCCTCAATTTCCCTAAATGAAGAACCATCGGTAGGCATTCGAAGAACACCATCTCCACTTCTGTTACAAATCGCTTTCACACCTAAACAATCGCTGCAAATGTGGAATTATGGGAATATGATGAAGAACCTTTCGAGGCACCCTTTTTGTTACTTGATCGGTTCGATATCTACTGATAAGACATTACATAAATTCAGTTTTTGAAGCATGTTGTCCATAATATATAATATGTTCATTAGGACATGCATCTATAGTTTGATAATCCATTCCAATGTCTTTCATAATGGCATGCAAACCTCGATATGTGTGAGGTAAAATATTTGACGATGGTAACAAAAATTCACCTAACAATCTACAACATAACAAACACTAGTTAATGTAAGAATATTAATCGTAAAAATTGCATTCTTATTTTACACATTAATTAACACTAAAAATAAATAAATAAAATCAACATTTATGTATAGTATGAGATGAAACATATTACATACCTTAGTATCTGTGTCATACAAATGTTCAACAAATTATTCATAACCCTTAAGTTCACTAGCAACAATGTAGCGGAGATAAGATTTGCTCTTGATCCTTCATAAAGTCGTTTATTTTCCTTTTCTAATAGAGGTTCATCATAAATACCAACATTTTCCCCATCCTCATTCAGTTGCAAAAAAAAATCTTGGATCATTTGATTTGTCCCATCATCTTCTTCCATGGGATCATTAACTTGATTTGTCCCATCATCTTTTTCCATGAGATCCTCATTTTCTTGGTCATGATGATGTTCCTTAGCTTGTACAACATCATTTCTACTAATACTTGGTGAAATATTCTATGGAAAGTTAGAGGGAAACTCTAGCTTTATAATTACAAACAATCATGAAAAATTAGTGTATACTATAACAAACATTCAAACAATATATATACATATATATAATTTTATATAAAATTGACAAAATAAAAAAATATAATGAATATATAGCTAATTACCACGAGACGATATTCATTCGATCCGCCATCAATGTGACCATATTTCCTATAATGTTTTGTATTTGTTGCTATTAACATTCTTACGGGATGTCTGAGGCAACATTTTTTACAAGGGAAATAACATCTACCATCACCCTTTTCACCCACTTTACTTTTTTCCCCACCTCTAATAACATTCTGCGACATTCTTCCGCACAAAAATACCCTTTCGGAACTGTCGTTGCTATAGCAAGATTGTCGCAACATCTTGAAATAGTAAAATATTTATAGTGCAATTTTAGGTCACTATCGTTGCAATTGCGACGACAGTGGCCTACAAATATTTATTTTTTACCTATTTATTTTAGGTCATTTTTAACGGTCAATTTTAAGGTTAAGTCATACATCGCTCTTGCAACGAACAAAGTATCGTCGTTTCTCTTGAGATGAACATTGACCATAATAATTTGGTCAAACTACCTGCATCGAGATTGCGACGAATACGTGGTGGATTTAAAAAACTTGAACTTTTTCTCTTGCATGTTGAGATGAAAGAGTACTTTCGTCGCAAGTGGTCGTCACAAAATTTTCAATATGTAGTAGTGTAATTGCGCAGTCAAGCATATGTCAAATGTAAAAACCATATAAAAAATAGAAATGACTAAGTCATATCTCCCAAAGTGGATAAATCAAGTGTTATGGTAATGGATAAACAAATGAAAATGATAGGCTTAAAAACTTATAGGTTTATAAAAATAATATAGATTCCCTTTAGTTACAATCCCATTTACAAAAGAAACAAAAGAAATCACAAACTATATGATGATTAATGAAACCAAATTTTGTTCTAATTTTATGCTTTCAGTCATGAAATTAAACAAAAGAGATGATAGATTAAAATGATGAATTCTTACACATAGCGAGGCTAATGAATCTTCTCAAAACCAAAAGGATATAAAATTTTTGAAGGAGCGGGAGGAAGCTACAGAAAAATTTATCCCTTGGCGATGACATTTTTCCATGATAAATTTTGACAATAATTATTGGCTGCCAACACATCTCAAAGGGCATATTGTCATACATGAATGTTCCCCATGGTGTAGTGAATGTTGTTTTTTCTTTATCCTCTTCACAAAATGCTATTTGGTTATAACCAGAGTATCCATATAACAAGGAAATTATGTGTGCACCTACCACCCTCTGTAAAATATGATCCATCTTGGGGAGGGGGTAATTGTCCTTAAGAGAACACTTGTTAATATTTCTAAAATCAACACATAAGCGTATCTCCCCAATTTTCTTCGTTACAAGTACTAAGTTGGCCACCCAGTTTGAATACCTAAATGGTACAATAATCTTGGCATCCAACATTCTTTTCAACTCTTTCTCAATTATGGACATTAAAATGGGATTAAATTGTCGAATCTTCTATCTGAATGGCTTGGAGCCGGTCTTTAGAGGGATCTTGTGTTGGATGATGTTAGTGTCAAATGTCTTCAAATATTCATAGGACCATGAAAAAGTATCAATTTTTTTTTTTAATGAGACCGACATACCTGTCTTTTTGTTCTGCAACTAATGCTTTGGACAACTCGATGATCTTAGGATTATCAATGGTCCCAATATTGAAAATTTTCACCTCTTCTTGTTTCTTCATGGAAGTTCCTTCATAAACATCATTACTGTCAAACAACCTTTCCAATGGAACTAGTCCTCTTGGAATGTGGTTGGTTTTCAGCTCCAAAATATCATGACCAACCACTGTCTTCAGCAGATGGGATGCTTGTTGATCTTCTAATTCCTCATCTTCACCTTATTGAATTTATTGATCATTTGAGATATTGGAGAATTCATCAATGGTGTGTAGAAATATCTGCAGCTCCAGATCATCACTAAAGACCTGCCAATGTTTTACGTTTTATGGTATGGCCGTTCTATGTCTGATTTCCACCTGATATTTAATATTTGGGCCAATGGGAGGCCTGCAAGTGCTGGAAGCTAAGGCCAGAGAATTAGTCTTCTGACTCTGTTCTTTGGGAATGAAGGAAATGTCTAATGATAGAAAGAAATTGTCGATCAGATCCCATACCTAGTTTTTGTATTGCTTGAGCCTCTATTACTTATCCTGATAGATGTTCCTTAATTGATTTATGATTAACTCAGAATCACCAAAAAATGCTACACAATCAATGTCCATGTTTTTGGTAGTTGTCAGTCCCAACACCAGAGCTTCATTAATGGAGTCCCAACTTTTGAGCTTCATATTTAGCTATGTTAATAGTGGTTTCAAACTCCATCTTATAAGAGAGGTTTATAACTTCTTCTGAAGGGGAAATGAGGTGTATACTACACGGATCCTTCTTAATGACAAAGATATCCATGCAGAAATGCCTTCTTTCACACCTTGTTTTGTTGACCAGTTATTGGTTGATCTTTGCATTGGCTAACTGATATTTAGGGTTCATCATCATTTAAATGAAAGACATATGAGCCAATCTCATCCTCGACAACATAGATTGGGTGATTTCTTGGGTTATTATGATCACTGACAATGTAGGATAACCTTACTTCTACAGCCTGACTTCTCCTGCTGTTCTCCCTCCAAACAGGGGATGGTGGCATAAGTCGCGGGGATGATTTTAAGGATGGAAATTTATTTTTAAAATGTAGAAACCTTGGAGAATCTTACTAATCCTTCATATGTAACTATAAATGTTGCTTGTGATATTTTTGTAAAATATTTAAATTTCTAGATATTTTTTATATTTTTATAAAATTTTTGGCGATTTTAGGTGGAAATAATTTTATCCTATAAATTTAGGCCGAATCATTTTTTGAAATAACAGATCTCATTTTGGAAAAACCATTGGAAAATTAGCCCATGAGTGAAAATTTAGCCCCTAAAATCATCCACATGAAGTCAATTCAATGCAATGATCCTCCAAACTTCTTAGCCCAAGTTGCGGATAAGAGCATACCAAACTTTGGGGAATGTCACGCCACCACAATGTCCATCACTATACTCTTCATGAATGGCTGTGCCGTCAGCCATATATCCTTTATCAGTTCGAGACATTTTACTTTCTTAGAATCAAAGGAGTATAGGTCTTGGTAAGGTTTAGTGATCTCCATACCTAGCTCTTCCATAACAACTTTGGGCATGACATTTTGAGAGGCTCCTGGGTCCATCAGAGAGAAAGTTGTGAAAGATCTTATCATGGAAATTCAAATATATATCGAGTGGAGGAGAATAATTAGATCCATCTTCAATGTTGGACCCACAGTAATGGATGTGTTTTCATACTGCAAACTTATTACATCGGAAGATACACTAGAAGAAGTTGGATGCAAAACTTTCATGATAGACTTTTTGAGTTCATTCTTTATCAATTCTTTCAAAGGAACATGGATCTTGATCTTTCTTAGCTCATGTTCTAGGATGAAATAGGTTGGTGGCCTATCAGATTCTTTTATTTTAGGGACTGTAGGTTTAGATGGGGGAATTTTGTGAGCTTTAGATGACATACCTTTACTTGGATTTGGCTTAGGAGGAACTTCTATTTTTCTGTTCTGATCAGAGGTGGTGGATTTGGAAATTATGTCTCATCCTCAAATCGTATTTCTTCTTGGTTTGACCTTGAATAACTCCCTCTTCCCTATCTAATCATCAAACCGATTTGACAATTGTGCTACCTTAACATTATAATTGTGTGTGTTAAGTGACTAGTTTAGTAATTTGTTTCATTAAAAAGAACAACAATATCATCCACAACATCATTTCCTGCATCTATCTCCTCAAATCTGATTGTCTTGGAAAGGAGGCGCTACCCTCTGATCATCAACATTTCTCCTTTCTCTCTGCATTATTTGAGGGCATCCAATAGGCCTTCTAAGCTGATTTTTGTTTCTATTACGGATCCTTGGAAAGCTTTCTGTTTTTGGCTATTTAGATTCCAATTTTAGCTTAGCTATTTTAGAAGTAAGATAATTCAAAGTCTTGGTCATTTCCTCAATTTTTGGATCATATGTGGCTGAGTTAGAGGAGGGGGATCCTCTCTGTTTTATTCTCTTTATCAGATCAAGTATTTAGTATGTCTAATACCACAATATTAGATTCAACCTCAATGGATGCTTCCTGCATGGATAGTAGTGTGGTTGATCTTCTCTCTCAGGAGGAGGGAGAAATCTACATCAAATGCATTAGCATAGGTGATATTGGCAGAGGATTTAGTTGGTTTGATCTCATATGGGATTCTACCTTACATCTTATTGAATCTCTTGGTGAAATCTGATATAGATTCACCATTCTTTCTCTTTAGGGCCCCAAATTCAGTGATGTAGTAGAGTTAATCTCTCCTATATCCCCATTTCTTTATGAAAGTTTCATCCAACACCTCAATATCTACAATGGAGGGTTGGGGAGACCTCTGAACCATTTTCTTACTTTCCTATCTAGACTCTGTACAAACAAGCTCATCCACACATTTGCATAATCAATGTTAAAATTATCTGCAAAGCTATAGAAGGCTACCAGATGTTCCTCAAAAGTTACCTCACCTTCCCCATTATATATTGGTAAATATTTCATATAATCTATGGTTGGGAAGGCATGTAAGCCTACATGTAGAACTAGGGTGCATGTCACGGAAACAATTATGGAATCAATCTTGTTAACGGCCATGGATTGAATAATATGAATTTGAATATTTATGGGAGATACAAGGGTAGATGCATAAATGGATGATGAAGTGGAATGAAGAGTTGGAGATCTATGAGCTTCTTTGGAATTATGATTCTGAGGGCTAGAAAATTCCCTAGCTGCTTGTTATTGTGATTAGACGTAGGATCTTTATGTGCATCTTTTCCCTTGAGGGAAGTATATCTCTCAACCTACGATGTATTTTATTAGTTTCCTTTCTGGATCAGAGGCTATCGTGTTATTCTTAGGGTTATAATGAGCCTTATTGGCTTTCTTGTTTTCATTTTGGAATGTTTGAATCCCTTTAAGGCACCAATATTTCTTCTTTAAATTTTACTTTCGAGGAAGTTGTCGGTGAAAGATGGAAGTGCAATAAATGCGATCTTTGTTCACCATCAAAGACCGAGGAAGTTGATCAATTTTAGTTCTCCCAGGGTAAGATATTTCGTTACTCCATTCCCTAAAAATGACGCTAGAAGATGTTGGTCTTAAAGTCTGCACGACTGCTGAAGGGAAAAGCTAGGCCACCTATCTGTTTGGAATAGTTGGCTGTTTAATTTTTTTGGTTGGTCATAGGGTTATTCTATCAATACAAAAATCAAGGTTGGGTTGGAATATTGATATGGATAAGGGTCCTCCTTGTTTGGTGGCACACTAATATTAGACCAATGAAATAATAGAAAAGAGAGAGAAACAACAAACTACTCAATGAATAATATGATGCAACAAGTTCAATACTTAAAATACCATTTCAAGACGGTATTAAACGTGTATCAAAAACATAATTAATCCCACAGGTTTCAATAAAACAAATCTTCACCAAGCATTAGTTGTTTTCATAGGTTGCATATGCTCAATAAAGACGGGTTGCACAATAGATGAAAGGAAATTACATGTACTTTGCACAAATCAGAGTACATTCAAGAAAAGATAAAAACACATGAAGATTTAGATGAAACATTGTCATCAAAGAGTATGTTCACGAGGGTAGAGATATTTAATCCGGCCATAGAACGGGTCCAACCATTTTGATGTATTGTTATTCTTTCCCCCTAAATTCCACCCTTAAAACATTCAAAGACCCTCTATTTAACAAAGTTGCAGAGGAGAGAGGTTCTCGTCCTTAGGGGAGTGAGACCTAATTTTAGGTAACTATTTGTAGAACAAATTATTAACTTGACTATGAAACTGGACTTAATCAGTAAGAGTGGTTTTTATCACACACTGAAGACCACTCTTGTATCTAATCTAAGAAATGTTGGAATTAATCAATTAAAACTACTATTGTCTCTGCAATTGAAGGCCGATGCATGCGTTGGAGGAACTAAATTGGAAAAAAATAGGCTTCGAAGTGACAGAACAAAGATCTGTTTTGAGTAATGGCATTCCCATGAGATGTTGGAGGCCACTAGATACAGTGACACATGAAGAGTGCGCTGAAGTGTTCTAGAACCAATCTTCATTGATACTATGACTATGACTTAACTCTTTATTAGAGTAATGCAGGCTTTTGGAAGCTAATAAGACTCAGTCTCATCTATAACTGACCCTTCTCCCCATTTTCATTGTGATGACATGGTGGAGTAGGAATACGTGGAGTCAAGCATCCAATAGGAAAAAAAGAGGCATGGAGGTGATAGATGATATGGGGAGTAGTCGGGGCTTGGTGGTGAAAGTTGAACAATAGAGAGTGTGAGTGGAGGTGACATGGTGACTTGATGTCATATAAGAACATAGTACTTGAGAGTTGTCGAGGGTGGTTTGTGTCCACACTAATTTTGAACTTACAATCCCCCACAGGCTTCCATGTACCCTTCCAACAATACCATGGTTCCAATTCTGAGACTGCTCTATAGAGTGTTAATGTTTTGGGTAGTTTACGTCACCGTAATGAATTGTGGCCATCGATCATGTCACAATATATGATCCGAGTAATATTCCTTCTTTACACATTTGTAGGATTAATAAGTTGGTTGATATTAAGATCAGAGTTCCACAATTAGCCGAGTTTGGGAGTTTGGGCTTTGGGCCTTTTAAATGAAAAGTTCTTACCATCCTCCAGAGTCGTATTTCCAAAGTGACAGATATGCCTCCACATGGCCTCTAGATGTGGACGGTCCAGGTTCACCAGTAGTTCAGCTTTGGAGTTTTAAATCTCTGCTGGTACAATCCTCCAAAGTGTGTCGTATATCCGAAGTGGGAGATTTGTTGCCTCATGTCCTCATTAATGGATGATCTAGATTCACTTGAGACCAGGGAGTTGATGAATGTTGTGCTTGGAAATCTCCCATAGTTGTAAGTCTCTGAAGTAAATGATCTTCCTCCACGTGTCCTTGTTTATGGATGGTCAATATTCACTTCCCGGAGGCTTAGTGTTTTAGCTTTTAGGGACTTGACTCTTCAACTCTTGAGGACTTAAGTCTCTTGACTCTTTGGGACTTGACTCTTTGATTTTGGGTAATTCTTGATGTTAAATCCTACATGATTTTGGACCCCCGAATGAACGAGAGTCGTTGATATGATTTTCTTGATGGATCTCCACTATCGAAATTTAGCATGTCTGTTCCCAAAATCTGAGCCTGAAATTGACCGCTCTGGATTGTTGCATTTTTCCACAGACATTTCCTGTGCATACAAAAGGCTTGGTTGACCTGTTTTGATCTCAATCAATGGAAACCATGATGACAAACATTCTGAACCAAATACGACATGTAATTATACTTCAAGAAAAATAGAAATGAGAAATCATAAAGAATCAATCAAGGAAAAAAGCGAATAAGAACCAAGTCACTAGGTGATAAGAGGCCCGGCTTAACCAACTAGAAGGAAAAAATGATGAAAGGCATAGGAAAAAGAGAGGTGAGGCGAGGTGTAGACCTAGGTTTACATGCACCTTATGAATTAGTGTATGGGAAGCAAATGTTGCTTCCCATCTGATTCAGTAAAAACGTTTAGGACTGCTATGAAATTGGGAATGGAGTTGGATGAAGCCTAAAAACAAAGGATACTGTATTTAAATGAACTTGATGAAATCGGACAAGATGATCTGTGAAGGAATACATTTATTCAAAGAACAAATAACTAAATGACATGACAAGTATATCAATAAGAAATCTTTTCAGTCTGGTGATTAGGCCCTTCTATATGAAAGTAGGTTCAATAATTTCAATGGTAAATTGTAAAATTTTCGATGGGTTGTGGTATATGAAGTAGAAACAATTTATGAAAATGGTTCATTAAAGATAAAGAATATCGATGAATATCAGACCTCCTTTGTTGTGAATGGGCATCGATGGAAAGTCTTTCATAATCCTATATCTAAAGAGGATTTTATCAAATAAGTTCTTAAGAATTCAAAAATGAAGTAAGAAGATGGGTTCCCCTCTTGTTGAACCACCACTGTAAGTTTTCATTGTGTGATTTAATTTAATTTGTACATACATGTATATATAGGTGTGTGTTAGATAGTTATTCATTTGTGGTGTTACTAACAAAGGCATAAGTTGATTATGCTCTCATGTAGATAGGAAATAAAGAGGACGTTTTCTATAGGTGATTTTATTCCTTTACCCAACCACAGTAGATTACTCATGGAAAGGAGAAAGAGCGAGTTTTCTTTAAGGTTTTCATACTCCTAAAATTGAAAACAACGTGATACTAACTAATCTGGTCTCGAGAAAAATCCATAGGATATTATAAGGAGTTTTCTTTAAAGTTTTCCAAACTCTAAAATTGAAAATATCGGTGAGAATTAATTGATTTGAGCTCAAGAAAAATCCTGAGGACAATAAAGGAGTTTCTTTAATTTTTGGATCCTAAATTTGAAAATGTCGGTTCTATTGGTCAGGGCTGAGAAAAATCCTGAATAGTAGTAGTTAGGATCTTGTTTTCAATAAAATGGGAGTGGAAATGAAAACAATGGCTTGTTTGGTTCCAAAAAAAAGGAGGTTTTGCACCTCTAAAGGAGGATGTCCAACTGTAGTTCCCTTCTTGTTACATAGCTTAGAGCCCAATCTTTGAATTCTTTTTCCTCATTTTTACTTTTGTTGCAATTTCAGAGTTTTTGTACCAGTGTGTTGTTTGTTGTTTTACCTATATGGTCACGTAATGAGACAAATTCACATATTCTCTACCATAATACAACGAGGATGCCAATAATCGCTTTAAAGGAAATGCATCCTACACTAAAAGTTCAGTCCACAATATGCCACCAAGAGTACCTTACTCCAATTTTCATTTGAATGGGATAAAATTATGTGAAAGCAATGCAGTGCTTTGAGATGATAAAATATTTGTGTTGATGCGGTACCCGAGATAACATCTTTTATGTTGATGCGGTACTATAAATGGTAGTACCTCACGATGGTGTTCATCCCGATGCTTGGACAAGAGTCCACTGTGTTGATTGAGGTACTTCAACAATATTCCTCTGTTTTCAGCAGTCTTTGGACAAGTCTACGTATTATTTCTAACAATATTCACCTTTTTGTTCATCTGGTACTGAGGAAGAGGGCCTGTGTTGGTCTGGTACTACACCAATTTTTTAAGTAGTGGTATGGTACTAAGATGTGGTCCGGTATTGATAATGAAGCATGGTATCTCTTATCCTATACTCAATAATTTTCCTTCAGTTGATACAAATGTTTCAGGTAATAAGAGGTTTAAGCTCACTATTTATTCCTTTTATTAAGAATCATGATAATTGTGTACTAGACATGTGGTTAGTCTCATGCATTTACATTACATCAATTATTACAAGTTCCCTACCATGAACTTATGCAAGTCCTTGTGTATATTTCTTGCTAAAGAAATCATTCACAAGCACTCAAAACTTTTGATGGGCTGGTTGTTATATGTTTAGAGGCACATAGTAATTATACTACTAGTAGGACCAATTCCATTCTCAAACACTCTTGTCAAAGACTCCCATTCATATCATGAAGAAATAAAATCGTGCCAATATCCAACATTACACTAAGTTAATAATTGACTTAAACTATGTCATAATGCAAGTCAAATCCACGATTATCTTCCGATCACAATGATGTCGATGGTTGCATAATGGTGAAATTTAGTCACATCGACCATATATCTTGTAATAATTTCGTAACACTTCCATGAACATGCTATAATGCAATTCTTGATACGATCTTCCAAGTTATTATGGATACAACTTACCCTTAGTCTCGCCATCATTATAGTTGATTTGACCATTGTAATTCAAATTTCAATTTATAAACTCTCTTTTGAATGGCTTTGCCATCTAGATGAGCATTAATTAACCATTTTTCTATTATAATCTCCATCATCTTGTTCTCTGTCCCTTCATACCGTTTTCATACTCTATTCGCTTCTGTCACTCCACTATGCACTGCTTTGTTTCGATACTAAAACCTAATTCTACATTCCGTTGCCTCATATGCTATTGTTACACATTATTTTGACGTCACCTCAGTGGTCAAATGACAACATGTGATCATGTTCCTTGAAATGACAAAAATAAGACTTTCTCCATGAGAAAAGTGATTTTATTTCCTCTTTCAAAAACAATAACAAGGAAGATTAATTAAGCACCTTGCCATATGCATGGGGTGTGATGATGCACGATCATGCCTCTGCCCTAAAGTTGGATAGATGTCATCACATTCTACTTGTGCATAGGGTGCGATTATTCTTAAAGAATAGGAAAAGTCAAATTTCACAAATTTTCTAGAAAGAGATCTTCTAGAAGATGAGGTAACCTCCGATCGGTTTGGATCTTATATTTGATTTGGTGGGATCATCCTAATATACTCATCCATCTCTCTTTCACACTATAGGGGATTATCCTCATGGAAAAGGCTAAGGTTGAATAGGCTAATATTTGCATGGAAAGTTCTCCAGATTATGCTTGAGATCTTTGCTTTAGTTCTTCAATTGATTATTGGATCTTCTTCATTCAAAGGCATTGGAGAAAATGTGTGTGTGTTGAAGAAAATATACATTGAAAGGGGACCTTGCAAAATCAAGGCATGGTTTGTATTCTCCACTTTCATCAGTATAATGCAATGATACATTTCTTCCTATAAAAGCATCTCGTCTTCTATTGTATAATTTCTTTATCATATGCATATACTTCATTAGAATATATATATTTTTGTCTTCTCTCTTTGTTGGTTTTGTGATTCTTAGACAAACTTACTATTCTGCAAGCCCAAGGAAGGAGCTACAAGAGACGACACTAGAAAAGGATAAAGCGTTAATTTTAAAAGTATGTCACTTGTACCTCACTAAACTACTTTAAGTGACAATGAAGTTTAAGGTGAAGTGTGTATACGGTATGTTTTGTTCTAGTTTCCTATGGAGACAGGGATTATATATGTTTGTGTATTCACTTACCTATTAGTCTGATAAAAACTATGATATTTTATTTTAAGTAAGCATGGGGGTTTATAGACATGAACCGATGTTCCAATTATACATGGAGACATAGGAATACCAAGCTTACAAGGAGAGATTTGAACAGGCCATCTAGGTTCCATTTTTGGAAAAATTCAAAGGCCATCATGGGGGGGTATCTCGTTCCTTTTCTCATACTTAGCTTTTAACCAGCGAGTGTTTAGTTTGGGGAATTGAAATTGATGATAACAGAGGCCACCATAGTGGAATCTATAGGCTTACCTTCCTCTGGAGAGAAATATTTAAGGGGGTTATCGTCGATAGAAGGCTTTGTCATAAGTTTCTAAAAATGGAACACCAGGATCCTGATTGGACCAAAGGGATTCCACAGAGTTTTATTAAGGAGGAGTACGTGACAATACTCATCTTCTTACAAAGGTTTCTCACCTATGAAGGAAGGTAAGTCGTGACTTTCTTATATCATTTAAATCGTGTGTTGCATTTTGAAGGAGGGCCACGAATTGACTTTCCCTATTTCCTCTAGATGAGTCTAAAAAAGATGGTGAGAGGATTTAAATCGTCATCCAAGAAACCTGAAACTAAGTATCTATGGATTAATGAAGTTGCTAGTTGTCCATGCATTGAGAAAACAAGGTAGTAGCTGGAAACAACTCCTTCAACAAAACTTTGCTCAAGATGGAGTTTCAAAATATGTAGAAGAATGGGGCGTATGTTAGATCTTGAGGAAATTGAATCAATAATAGCATAATTATAATACTTTTTCTTCAAATAATCAGTGTTATATCAATGTAAATTATTATCCAATAATGAGAAATAACAAATGAATAATCACACATACATAGTACACACGGTGTTTTCATTAAAACTAAATGGGAGAAAACCACATCTTTGTTTTCTTATATGTCTTGAAAATTACATTCATTGGAAAGAACAACTTCCTTTTTTTCCAGCTACAACTAGGAAAGGAGTATCCAACCCTAGTTTTCTCGGGCTACAACTTTGAGGAAGCTCCAACTCCACAATTCTCTATCTACAACCAAAATGAGGCTACAACCCTATGTTCTCATTTTACAACCACTTGTCCTTGCCCGTCACCACCACGGAAGTAATTAGAATTATGGAACCACTGTCGTACTATCATAGTGAGATATACTATTTTAAACACGTACCAATAAACACGTACCAATAAACCTAAACCATTCATCAACCTATACCTCAACATGCTTGTCAGCTATACCGCCAACAAGTGCATCAACGCATGCACCAACCTATATAAACAAATTGCATCAGCCATGCACCAACTTATGCAATTTGTGTCGACACGTACTGCATAAATAAGTGCAACAACCATGTACAAGTGCAGTACCAATCGTGTTTCAACTTCTCATCAACTGTATTCATCAATATGTACCAACATCATCAACTATACACCTCATGTATTTGCCAACTCATCAATTACTTGTCTCAACCATGTACTCAAATTGTACCTCAACCAAAATCCTCATCAATTTCATCATCCAAATATGATTTGTAACTCTGTATGAATGGTGTATATGATCACATGTCTGCAAACCTTCATGCTTTAACAACAAGAGACTAGCATTTTCATCAAACTTTTATTTAGTCTCACATGAGCTAGTTTGGATTAGTCAACAACCCTAACTTGAAATAATGTAACTTTGTACCTGTAATGAATAAATATATGAAAATGATATACAATGTTCTTCATAATGTGTTTTATGCAATTCTTGCCGGTTGTTGTTGGGAAAAATACCCTACGGACTAGCAAACTACAAGGGTCAGACTTGCATGCAGATTAACCTTCCTTAACTTTAACAACAAGAGACTAGCATTTTCATCAAACTTTTATTTAGTCTCACATGACTAGTTTTGGATTAGTCAACAACCCTAACTTGAAATAATCATAACTTTGTACCTGTAATGAATAAATATATGAAAATGATATACAATGTTCTTCAATGTGTTTTATGCAATTCTTGCCGGTTGTTGTTGGGAAAAATACCCTACGGACTAGCAAACTAGGGTCAGACTTGCATGCAGATTTTGACCGTAAAGAAATTACTTTTTAACCTACCACCCAAAACTTAAACCCCTATTTTGCAATACATGCATGGAAAGAAACTACTAACCTTGTTACTGGTGTTTGGTGTAGATCCTCCGTTGCGCTTCGATCGCTTGCTTACGATGCTCGTTCCAAAGATAACCTGTAGTCAAAACAAACAACAATGCATGCACACTACTTTTCTACTAGAGGGTTAGAAATTAAGCATAAATTAAACAAACCATAGATAACTCATGCATTGGGATAGGAAAAGTATTCTTTTATTATTTGAAAAATGAATCAACTTACAATCAAAGTCGAGACCGGCCACCGCTCCTTGATCCTGATCCTGGGCTCCTCTTCGTTTGTCCTCCAACTGCTTTGCGTTAAATCTCCTTTGGCATGAGGAA
>SNQJ01S0222649.1:0-10616 GCA_010110895.2 Picea sitchensis
ACCGGTGTACTGTGTATGTGTATGATTGTTCATTTGTTCATTGCTTATTTACTCTGCAGTTATTGGATAATAATGCTTCATTGATATAACACTTGGAATATATGGTTAGATTGCTCTATCACTGATTCACCCCCCCTCTCAGTAATCCAACAACATGTCCTTCCTGAAGGATGGTCCCGATCTCTCTTGGATTTCGAGACTTTCGATGTCCCATTTCCTTTTCCTTAGGAACTCCAATTTTCTGATGGCTAATATCCCAATGACTCCAGCTCTTGTCGGGATTGCTCCTTTGTCTGTGAGGTTAACTTCCTTGCAGCTTCCACAGATCTGACGGATGACGGGAAATTTACTCTAGATCTGACGGCTCAGATATGTTCCTCTTACGCGCTCCTCCAGAGGCTAAACTCTGAGTACCTTCTCCCGATCCAATGGCTGATGGGATTTCTGATCAAGATCTGACAGCTCAGATCAATTATCCTGCGCACTCCTCCTGGATGTGATAATCAACGATCCAGATCTTATCCTCATGTCGATCCAATGGTTGTTGTGCTCTCCTGAGCCTCTGCACTTTCTTCCCAACCTTGGGATAATTTCACGTTCTCAAAGGCCTCGACCTTTGCTTCGTCACCATGAACTCCATGATTATGAGTTCTGTTGTGCGTATGAGAACGCTGCCCTTTCTGAGCTTTTGTCCTTGAATCCTCGAAGGATTCTCCCAACTCCTGCACTCCTTGTAGAGTCTTCTCATGCACATGTTGGTGCTATCTTTTCTGAGCTTCCACAAACTCAGACCCCTTCAGGGATTTTGTCCTTCTTCTCCCTCATATGGAGAAATTGACGCCTTCTTGGTCGTCCTGTTGCTCAAGCAACTAAATTACTGAGTCCTTTTGGGTGTTTAACAACCCAATGAAGATCCTTCTGTGGACTCTTCCTTCAAGTAGCAGAACTCAAAGAGTTCTCTTCTATTTTGTGCCTACCTTCACACTGACTCGATGCCCTCCTGGCAAAGTTTCTTCTCTTTCATAGGATGTTCAACGGTTCTATCTCCTTTTCCTTTTCCTATGCACCTATGCACCTGCTCGATGCCCACTTGGCAGAGCTCTCAGAATCCTCAGTGATTCTGTTTCTTCTTCAACTCTCAATAGAGTTCTTCCACAAATGCACCGCAGTGCGCATGCTCAATACCCACTTGGCAGAGCTCTACAGAACTCCTAAGAGATTCTGTCTGCAACTGTGTCTTCTCCCACAACCTTACCTCCAAGGCATTCAACAACCTTGAGGTCTTCCTTTGAGTTTTTGACTCCAATCCTTGTGTCGCAACAGGTCTTTTTTTGACTCCTCAAAGTTCAGAAGTGCACTCATGCACTAATATTCAGAGTCCGCAACACTCTGTCACTCCCTCATGGCATGAAACCTCAAAGACCTTCATCACTAAAAACAAACATACTCTCTGCAAATGCATGATAACAACATATACATCTACAACATGGAAGGAACACTCACAGACACCCATATAACACAGAACCCATGCAGGAAAAACTGTTCTGATTATATTAAAATGGCAAATGCCTGTATTTACAAAGTGTTCTCGAGCTCTCTCTGGCTCTTCTCTTCTCCTACTCATCTACAACAAGTTTTTTTTAAAATGAGATATCAAAATCTCTTTTACCTGAGGGTCTCATCGAGCGCTTCCCTCCAGGCCTACCTACTTTATTCAATTACAATAAATGGTTGTCTAGTCCAGCATCTGGATCTAGATCTCAACCATTACACACATTAAATTCCTATCTTATCTATAGCCTGCGCAAAGGCATGGCTTCTATGGCTCACCTACCTAGACACTAAATTACATTCAATTTAAATTTGAATGAGGACTGCGCCTCTCTTTTAGCGTGCAATTTGAATTCCCTGGCGTGGCTGGCTAGCTGGATGACGTGGAGAGATGCTCTTGCATCATCTAACCTCTCAAATATTTTATCATCATTTCTCTTGTGATCTAAGCACTTTTCATATTCCTCCTTTGAAAGGAGATCTCCACCACCATCCCATATGTTTGGAAACACAAAACCAATTACCTCTTTTAGTTCCCCCAGCTAGTTCATGAACCTTATGTTCTGTATTTTTCTTGAGTTTCCTTTTAGATAACACATTATTTTCATCCATCACTAGAATGGTCCTATCAGATATATTTAAAATCTTTAGTTTCTCATTAGATCTTCTATTCAAAAACTTGATTAACTCCTTACTTGCCAATTTTGTACCTATTATTTTAATCTCATTACACTTTGGTAATCAACTCATATTACTCGTGTCTTAGCATGAACTGATAGAAATTCTTAGAAATTGATATTATTATCGGATCCTAAACTAAATTTCTGGTCCCTTCAATGCTAACTCACCAAAATCGCTCAATTTCATTTGTTACAGTTCTTGTTCAAGATAATGCTTCTCAGCATCTCGCTAGTTTTTTTATGCAATTCACACATATCCCCAAGTTGGGTATTTCCCAAAGGCACTTTGACTTTAGGGACCTCATAATATTCATCTACATGAGGTCATGGCACCTTTCATTGTAATATTTCCAGTCTCAAAACATTATCGTTTTAATCCATTGTTCAGAGTAACTTGGTCTGAGTATTGACTGGAGGGCATAATTCCTTCTTGAATTGTACATCAATCTTCTTGATATCAGAATAAAATTTAAATAGGAGGGTGGAGTATCTACAAATCCTTTTGAAACACAAGAAATTTTGACCTATTGGCAATTGAGTTGAAGGATAACATTGTATATTAAAAGAGGGAGGAAGAGGTTTTACAATAGAAATATATCCTTATCCACTGGGAATTGCAACAAACTATAAGACACCCTTACCTTTATCAAGAGTTTCCATCTTGATAGCATGTATATCAAGATCCTCTTTCTTCTTGGATGTATTTCTTAGGGGCTCATCTATGTCCATATAATTTTTGGTATAAAGAGAACCTCTCTTTCCCAATACCATCGCTAGCTTTTGAGTAGCCTCTAACTCCCTTGCAAGAATGATTCCTTGTGGATCAAAAATCCATATCTTATCCTTTTCGAAATTGAATTGTTGTAACATTCTTTATACAAAACTTAGAGTATTTATTAATTTAACCAAAAAAGGATCCACTTCATGTGGAAGCTTAAAGGTGGCTGACCGCTTATGTTGAGTGAAATGCAGATGATCCACTTTCATTCTTCGTCTGATATAGTGCAAAGAAAAATTGATAGGATTTAAAAACACTAGCAATTTGTAGGGATCTCCTTCAAAACCATAAACCTTGATTAAGGTGTGGGTATATAACAAATACCAGTCTTTTTCCATGGTTAATTAAAGGATTTCTTCATATCATAAAACATCCTAGGAGGTTGAATTTGATGAATCAAACTGTACAATGTCCTCATATATATTCATTCACAAAGGGAGGAAGAACCAAATTATGTTTGTTTAATCTTATTTCCTTGGTCCATTACATATTGGGATTCAAAACATAGGTGTCATTAGAATACTTGTAAAGATAACTTCTCAAATATTGTAGCATTGTTAAACATTATCGGTGCAATGAATAAGATTGATATTGTAAATATTTATCCATAGGGTACATTGTTAGTTGGTAATTAATTTCCCCAACTAGGTATTTAGCATAATCTTATTTGACCAAAGTGATGGAATATACATAACAAAAGGATGATCATGGACCCAAAATAGTTTCATTTACTTCACAGTCATTTTAATACCCTAGGATTTGACAAATCATAGAAATTGTCTATCTAGTTATATATGAGAAAATATATGACTGATATGTAGGAGGATCCAAAGGTAGAGGGGAATTTTCTAGTAACATCTTAATGAGAAGCTTCTTTTTTTCAAATTGGGATTAAGACTGAAATTTGGTCTTTATATAGAGTTTTTGTAGCATCTAGTTCATAAAATGGAAGTATATGTATAATCATTTATCTAGAAATAGGACATATAACCCCAGTGTCTTTCACATATGTAATATGTTCTTCCTGACTATCATAATGTCACACACACCCTTCTTCCATTTATAATCGTTTATATAGGAATAGGACATATAACCCTGGTCTCTTTCACATGTGTAATTTATGTTCTTTCTGAATATCATAATTTTACGCACACCATTCTACCATTTATGGGAAATGAACAATGGAAGGACGAAAGTATTTTTATAGGAACATGGGTATTATGTTTTTCTATCAATCGTTAGAGGATATGGTAGTTCAAAAAGGACAAATATTGCAGCAAAGAAGGAATTGAAGAAGAATAACAAAATAACAATGGGTTTCAGTTGTGAAGGATTACCTAATCTGGTAAGAGAAAATATTGGTAAATGTTCATTAGCCAAAGAGATTTGGGATAATTTACATGACATATATTCTTCACCCATCGCAGATTCAAAAAATTCCAAAGAAGATGCATATACATATCAATAAGAATTATGTTCACCATGTAACATATTTAGAAGATGAAGAGTACATAATCACAAGAGGTATGTTGTTTTTATTTAACTATGAAAAATACAGACATCTTGAAATAGAATGCCATGAAGGAAATGAGACAGAAAAACTGATTGAAAATGAAGACAATTATGAAGCAGAATTGATCATTGCTTTAGATGAACTAAGAGAAGAACACAAGTCACTCAAGAAAGAACTGATGAAACAAAAGGAAAGCATTCACATTTTTGAAGAATCCCAATAGCTCATTGAGAACTTAAGAACTCAGCTAGAAGAAGCCATAAAGATCGAAGAAAATTATTTGGAAGCCAACATAGCAGCAGAGAAGGATGAAATAGAAATGAGAGAGGAGATATTAAAATATCATCTTAAAGAAAGAACTAATGATCTAAACCATCTTGAGGCATATTTTGGTCAAGAAGAGAAAGGACTTGAAGAAGAAATAATCACATTAAAAATTCAGCTTGAAGAAGCAAAAAAGAACAGAAGATGTCATGAACTCTCAGATAATTAAGAAAGAAGAAGATGTTGAGAATCTTGAAGAAGAATTTGTCACATTGAGCAGTAAAATCGTCAAGCTCAACAAAAATGTTGAAGAGACAGAAACATTCACATCTTTTATAGAGAATTAAGAGAAGCACTCTAGGTTGTTAGAAAATAAGAATGAAGAAAATATAAAGAGTTATGCAAAAGTACTCAAAGGAAGGAATCATGGTCAACCATAATCTAAGAAAACTATTGAAGTTACATATTCAAGAATACCATCCATGTTCAAGACACAAAGAAGCTTCAATCATGATCATGATTAGCCAAGGAAGAAATTCAGAAGGACTACACCACAAACAAAACCATTCTCTCCCAGGGATGAAAATTTCTTTTATGGTCATTGTTTTTATTGTACTAATTTTGGACATAAGCTTTCATATTGCAGGGATTATAAAATAAATGTTCAAGCAATAAATGCCTATGTGGCCTCACATGACATTGAATGTTACAAATGTCATAACTATGGACACATAGCTAGGGATTGTAGAAGCACGATAAATACTTCCATGAAAGAGAGAATTGATATCATATATAAGAAAGTATGGATAAGAAAACACAAATATTAGGTGAACAAAGACTAGGTCCGAGAGATCGCAATATTTTCAATAAAACAAGATGAAGAAAATTCTAGAGAGACAAGGAAAGATGTTAAATACAAAAAGGTTTAGAAAATAACTGAAAGAAAATAAGGACAAATAAATAAGGAATAGGTTTAATATATTGTATTTTCAGGCATTATAGTGAAAAATGAATCTGCATATAGAAGGAAAGAATTCAAAGCTCAGAGAGATTATGAATATACCAATGAAGATGATGATGAATACACATGAGAGTAGGAATTGTTCTGAGCCATACGACTTAAAGACTCCTATGTAACATGAATATTAGATAGGGGGAGTCTATGTGATAGTTGTGACARACYAGAGAACCATCCTTTGAGAAACTTGAAGAGTTTCAGTAGACAGATTTAGTGTATTCAGTTAGCAGAAGTACAATATGAAAGATTAATCAATTGTAGTATTACTTCATGATAGTACAGTGACATATGAGTCAAAATTATGGATAGTTGTGTAGCAGATTATTGGATAGTATCGACAAAGATCAATTCATAAGAACACTTAGCATGTTTAGAAATATATATGACAATGGATGAGAGCATGGATTCCAAATTGATAGATATTTTTTGGACACATGCAGTGCATACAAAAATTCACATTCAAAACAAAGTAATGCTCAAAAAAAACAATGAAGAAACTCCCTACGAGTTATGGAAAGGAAGACCAACAAATGTGAATCACCTCATAGTATTTGGAAGCAAATGATACATCAAAAGAGAAGATGGAAGAATGGGAAAGTTTGACACTAGTGTGGACAAAGGAGTACTTTTTGGTTACTCAAGTATAAGGAATGCATATAAGTGTTACAATATGAGTTTGAACAAAGTTGTGGAAAGAAACAATGTGAAAATTGATGAAACAAGTGGAAGAGAATTAAAGGAAGAGGAAAATGAATCAATGGAATAGCTTTACGAAGAAGAAGAAAAAGATGAAGAATAAGTAGAAGGGGAATATGAAGAGGATAAAACAAAAGTAGAAGAGCAAGTTCGACAAATGCCTCGAAAGACACCTAGAAAATGAGTAAAGAAGAATCATCCTTCAGATCAGATTATCAAAAACAAGGATGCAGGAGTTGAAACTAGAAGAAGAATTCATTCACCAAAACAAACGCACCTAGCATTCTTATCTACGATTGAACCAAATAGTTTTGAAGAGGCCAACAAGGATGAATTTTGGAATAAGGCCATGGATAAGGAATTGGATCAAATATAGAAGAATGACACTTGGGAATAGGTTCCAAGATGAAAGAATAAGAATGTGATTGGCACAAAGTTGGTTTCCATAAATAAATTGAATGAAGATGGACATGTTACAAGGAACAAAGCTAGATTGGTATGTAAAGGATACACACAGGTTGAAGGAATCGATTTTGAAGAGACATTTTCCCTAGTTGCCAAAATGGAAGTAATCCGGTTACTTTTATCTTATGCATGATCCAATAATATTAAAGTGTATTAGATGGACATGGAATCAACTTTTCTGAATGGGGAACTTAAGAAGAAGTATACATCAACAACTAGAAGGATTTCAGTTGTGAGAGAATGCAGATTATGTGTGTAAATTGAAGAAGGCCTTATATCATCTAAAACAAACTCCTAGAGCATGGTACTCTAGACTGGATAAATATCTACAGTAGGAAGGTTTCAGAAAAGGAAGTGCAGACAACAAACTCTACATCAAGGTAACTCAATATAGTGTTTTATTAATTGAATTTTATGTTGATGATATTAATTTTGAAAGCAACGATGACAAGTTAAGAGAGCAACTTGCAAAGGATGTGCATAATGAATTTGAAATGTTACTATGAACTATCCTTCTTTCTGGGTCTTCAAATATGTCAAATAAACCAAGGAATTTTTATTTTTCAAACTAAGTATATCAGAGAAATGCTAAAGAATTTTGGAATGGAAGATTCCAAACCATTTACCACTCTTATGCAAACCAGTTGCAAGTTGAGAAAACATGATGATTCAAAGTCTACAGACCAAAGGAAATACAAGTCAATGATTGATAGCTTACTATATATTACAACATCCATACTAGATGTAATGCAGGTATTTGGAAAGGTGGCATGATTTCACGCAACACCAAAGGAATCACATGTCTTAGAAGTGACAAGGATTTTCATATATCTCAAAGAAACATAAGAGTTTAGATTATGGTATCCAAAAGGAAAGGATCTATCACTTATTGCCTACACAAATGCAGATTGGGAAGGTTGCATTGATGACTGACGAAGAACTAGTGGAGGTATGGTTGAAGGTATGTCTAAATGCCCTCTCGGATTTGATTTTTGTGAACATTGTGTATATGGGAAGGAGAATCGAGTGAGATTCCCCTTTGGCACATCTAGGGCAGAAGAAGTTTTATAGCTAGTTCACAGTGATTTTTTTGGACTTGTATCGGTCCCATCATTGGAAAACATTGTGTACTATGTCTCATTTATAGATGACTTCTTGATGAATACTTTGATATATTTCCTTAGGAAGAAATATAAATTCTTCAACAGGTTTAAAGAGTTTAAGGTTCTTGTTGAGAATCAAAAAGAGAAAAGAATTAAGGTGTTGAGGACAGATAATGGTCGAGATTTCTACTAGAATGAATTTGAAGAACTATGTAAGAAGTGTGGTATAGAAAGGAATAATACTACTCCATATACACCTCAGCAAAATGGAGTTGTAGAAAGGATGAACAAGACACTGATGGAAAAAGAAAGGTGCATGATGAGTGGTGTCGAGTTAGGGTAAGAATTATGGGCAGAAGGAATGGGTACTATATGTTACCTGGTCAACAAATCACCCTTATTTGCACTAGATGATAAGACTCCACAAGAGGTATGGACTGGTAAGAAACCTTCTCTCACACATCTCAAGGTATTTAGTTGTGATGTATATTTCATGTTCCAAAGGAAAACAAGAGTAAGCTAGATAAGAAGGTTGAAAAGTGTATCTTTATTGGATATAAAGATGGTCTCAAAGGTTATAATCTTTTGAACCTAGAAACTAAGAAGGTAGTGTATAGCCGAGATGTGGTATTTAAAGAAATGAAGGATGTTGTTAAATATGAATTCCTACTAAGTAAGGAAGAACCTGATAAAATAGAGTTTGATTTAAAGGATGATGAATCAAACTATACAGAAGAATAGGAATCAAAATAAGAATATCCTCATACTCTAGTATTGAGTAGATCGGTTTGAGAAAGAAGGCTACCAGAAAGGTATACTCCATATGATTTTCGTTCAAATTTTGTTTTTTCTATTATTGATGATGATCCTAGAACTTTCATAGAGGTAGTGGATTCATAGGATGGAAATATATGGAAAAAGGCCATGGATGAAGAAATGATAGCCTTGGATAAGAATGAAGCTTGGGATATAGTGGAGTTGTTGACTGGAAGAAATCCCATTGGCAACAAATGGGTATTTAAAAAGAAGCTAAATGCAGAAGGAAAAGTGGAGAAATACAAATCTCGGTTAGTAGCAAAGGTTTATTCCCAGGTTGAGGGAATTGATTTTGGTGATATTTTTTCTCATGTTTCCAAGTTAACCACTATAATATTTATGTTAAATGCTACTCCTACTTTTTATTTTGAAGTAGAACAGATGGATGTGAAGAAAAAATTCCTACATGGCGATGTGGAAGAATAAATCTATATGAAGCAACTAGAAGGTTATGCTATGAATGGAAAGAAGGAGCTGGTATGCAAGTTGAAAAAGACTCTGTATGGTTTAAAACAATCACCAAGGATGTGGTATAAAAAAATTGATAGTTATATCCTGGGAGTTGGCTTCACAAGAAGCAAACAGGATCATTCTGTGTATTTTAAATTAATTGTTGATCATTTGATTTATTTGGTCTTGTATGTGGATGATATGTTGTTTATAGGAAACAACAAGGAGATTATCGAGGATGTGAAAACTCAATTGTCCTCTAAATTTTACATGAAGGATCTCGGTGCTTCAAATTTCATTTTGTGCATGGAAATTAAAAGAGATTGGAAAAAGAAGAAACTTTGTTTAAATCAAAGAATATATGTCAAGATAATATTGTACAGGATTAATATGAAGGAATGTAAACCAGTCAAGGTTCCTATTCCTTTTTATGTAAAGTTATATGTGGATCAGTCTCCCAAGACACATGAAAAAGAGGAGCACATGTCTCGTGTTCCATATGTAAGTGCAGTTGGAAAATTGATGTATACAATGGTATGTACTAGACCAGACATTGCATAGGCAGTGGGAGTTTTGAGCATGTATATGTCAAAACCATGGAAGAAGCATTGGACAATAGTAAAAAGGGTTTTCAGGTATTTGTGTGGCACCACTAGCTATGGATTGTGCTACCAAGGAAGACAGGGATTGGGCATAGTATTGGATATACATGGATTTTTGGATGCATACTGGGCTGGAGATATACAAGTGGGTATGTGTTTAACCTGTTTGGAGGAGCAATAAGTTGGATGAGAAAAATACAGACGGTAGTGGCACTTTCAACTACATAAGTTGAATACATGGCATCCACTCATGCAAGTAAGGAAGGAATATTATTACAAAGATTGTGCTAAGGTATTGGGTTGGTACAACAAGATGTAAGGTTAGATTGTGACAGTCATGGTGCAATGTTTCTGGAAAATAACCTAGCTTATCATTCAAAGAAAAATCATATTGATATTCAATATCCCTTTGTCAAAGACATGGTTGAAGAAAACAAAGTATTGTTGATGAAGGTGCACACTTTGAAGAATGTTGCAGATTCATTAGCAAAATCTGTTAGCGCTGAGAATTTCTCTTGGTGTAGAGGATCCATGGGCATTATTGCCTTAGATTGTTGACTATGTAACCCTGTAACCCCTTGTATTCAAAGAAAACAACAAGTGGGAGAATGTTGTCTATGTGATATATTCTTTGCACCAGTAGTAGTGTCTGCATTATGTCGGGCCCACATGAGGGGTTT
>SNQJ01S0222651.1:0-29130 GCA_010110895.2 Picea sitchensis
ATCTATGTAAATTAAGTAAAACATAGACAAGCACATGAAAACATACACTTGAAGGAAATAAACCAATTATATTAAATGAGAACCAAGAAAAATTATAGACCATGAATGATGTCAGCTGCAACTCCTCCAAGCTCTTCTCATCTAGACCCTTGCATGAATCCCAAGATTATAAGTTTGATATCTCTGTCTATGTGTTTTTCACCTTGGAAAGCCCTCAATATATAGGCTTGAGAGGCACAACAACCATGACTAGATTTGGGGATTAGTTAAGGATATGACTCCTTTAGGTTAATATTTGATCCTAGGATATTTCCATAGGATAGCATTCGATCCAAATGAACCTCATCTCTAAGAGATGGCCCTTAGAAAGAGGCGAGATTCTCCAAAATTTCCTCTAACCAAAAGTAGTTTCCATATAGTTAAAGATAGAGTGTTGATCCTAGATCAACGCTCCCTAAATAAGGTAAAGGGGTGCTACTCTATGGGGTAACACTCCCCCAGCATGGTGAGGGGGGTGCTACCCTTCAAAAATGGTCATTTTTTCAAGTAAAAAGTGTGTTTCTGGCCTTGAAATGATGGGTTTCTTCCTCCAATATGACTTAGGGATGATGCCAAATGTTCTGTGATGGTTTCAAGGGTTTAAAACACATAGAAACACATATAAAATTGCATGCAACACTTAGTAAGGTGCATGCGACACTTGATGACACTTGCGACACTTACCAAGCTGCATATGACACTTTTACGACACTTTCGATACTTAGGGTGAGATACATAAGTGTGGCATTAGGATGTGTAACACCAAGATTTTACTAGATTTTATAATTCAATGAAAGATTTGCTAAGATTTTACAAGATTATATAATTCAATAAAAGATTCACCAAAACGTTGTATATACATTACATATATATATATAATTATAATTATATATTATTGATAAAATGACCTTCAAATTTTCCTCTATATCATGGGGATTCACCCACTTATTATACATATAAATTTGGGGGGGTTCTTAAAATTTTCGTTGATCCTTAAAATATTTATATAGGAAGGCCAAATATCCCCTCTAAAGGGCCTCTAGAGTGGTTTAAAGACTCATTTATGAGACTTAAAAGATTCATTTAGGTCCTAAGATCCTTTATTTCTCCCATGACCATGGCTAAGGTATCGACACATTGTGTCTAATACTTTCTAATCGTACCCATATCTCATTCAAAGGCTAAATATTATGATTCATAGAAGACTAAATTCAATCATATGGCCATTGTTTTCCTTCAAGGACCTTGGTCAAGGCCATGAGGCCCATGCCAAGTACAAAATATCCCTTAATGATGCACATATCCCACCAAGAGACCAATGATATGGTAGTAATTCAGGCCTAATTTAGGGACCGAGCCCCTAGAATATTCATTTTGTGCTAAAGGCCCAAAAGCCATCTCTTATGTGAAAAACGCCCTGGTATTAATATCTCACTTAAGAACAAAGGTGATTTCTAGAGGGTTTTTTTGGTATTTTGAGAAATATTTCATATCCCATAAGACCAATGAGATTAATTTAGGTATGAAGGACCTTATTTTCCTCCCCCAAATCATGGTCAACACCCTAAGATCCATCCCCACTGCACAAAGACTCCTAATGGCATCCTTATTCCACTTGGAGGCCAAATATCACCTCTAAATGGCCTACGTTATGGTTTTAGGTCATGTTAATAGACAATAAGCCTCAAATATCCATTTATGGTGTAAGTCCCTTGTTTTCCTCCCTTGATTATGTTCAAGGCCATGAGACCGATCCCTACAATACAAAAACTCTTGATCATGCCCATATCCAACTTGTATGCCAAATATCCACTTTAAAGGATCTATGTTGTTGTTCGTGGTTTTGATCATGGCACAAAAATCTTAAGTTAGGGATTAATTTCTTCAACTTTTTCCAAAACCATGGTTCGAGACCCATCCTTAGTGAACAAAACCTCATATTGGTGTCCATATCCCACTTTAAGGATAATGATCTCTTATATAGAGCATGTTTTGTGGTTGAAGGACTTGTTCTTGGCCCATGTGTCAATTTTCACATGCTACTCTATGTGACTAATTTTAGATATGAAATTTTCTTCCTAGTAATCTAACAATAAAACCCTAACTGTTATCACTGAACAAATTTACACTGAAATTATTGACTAAAAATATATGCAGTGAAAACACAAAGATTAGAGATGAATCATCACTACCTACCCAAAAAATCAGATATGTGATTCACCTTATCGGCAACCCGCAAACATATATTGTTTTTTCCACTGCAAATCACATATACCCTATACATGATTTGTCCTTCTGCAACTTGTGTATATATGCGCTTCATCCTCTTGCAAACCCCGTATAGTACAAAACATTCGCTCCACAAGTGTGACCTTCTTCGCCTCTCTCTTAAGGGCCATATTTTCCACCTTCCAGACTTTCCCTTTGCTGAGATCACCAATCCTCCTTGACACAATTATAGACTCACTTATGCCATCTCCATTATTTCACTGATCCCGGTGGATATTGGTGGCCACACACCTATTCCAACTAGCTCCTCTTGACAACTTTTATTTCAACACATTCTTCTGTAATTATTTGTAATTGTGAGTTCTACACTTCTAGAGCTATCTGAATCCCTACATAGCTTCCAGGTGGAGATTGGTGGCCGCCCACCTAATCCAACTTACTTGTTTTGTAAGTCAGATTTTTATGGCATACTATGTAGTTCTCAAAAATACCTTTCCAACAGGCTATCACGCACCTAAAACGGAGGTCATATGCAAACGTTATGACCCCGGGAAGTTGAGGTACCAACTTACTCATCGGGGCCCACATAACTTTTGGTGTTTCATCTCCTAGGGTTAGGTTTTTGGATGTCTATGGTTTTGGCATTCATGAGTAATCATAAAAATGCCTTTGGAGTCTCATTGTAATCATTTTGCTTAGACGGATGGGCGTAGCAGCCACATCTCTTCTAAGAGATATCTACCACCATTCGAGCAAGTTGTTTTTAGTTTTGCAGTTTTACAGTTTTAACCTATTTTATTTATTCAATAGAAGTTATTGTTCACTGGATATATGTTGTTGTTCTCCATATCTCTGTGTTATTGTATTCAGTCTCCTATTCATTTCGTTCTGCTAAAAAATCTGGATCAGTGGATCTTCTCTTCATTTATTTTTCTTCGTGCATGTCCCCAACAAGATCTGGGTACAAGAAGTTGGGACTTGAACTAGAAAAACCTTTTCAAGATTGGTCCTGCCGAGCTCGACAACAACCCATGGGGGACAGAAAGAAAGATGATGGAGTAGGAGATCTTTTTAAAATGTTGCTCGAGGAAGCCCTTGCACGACAAATGAATGAAATGATGAACAAATTTGCACAGATCCTTCGACGACTGCCCATAGGAGGCACATATTCATAAAGCGACCATGCAACCCCCTTGAAGGTATAGGTAAATTTTGATATTCCATTATTTGAAGGACTGATAGATGCAGATGCTGTAGGCAAATGGTTGAAACTACTCGAAGGGTATTTTTTGGTCCATAATTTTTTCGATAGGGAAAATATTACTTTTTCACTCCTCAAGGCCATCCCCCATGTTAAGGACTGGTGGGATACTTACTCTTAGCAAAGGGCCATAGAGGAATCTACAATATTTTTGGTTGCCCCCATGTGGGATTCCTTCAGGGATGCCATTAAAGAACAATACTACCATGTCGGAAGCTATGAGGACCAATACATAAGATGGGCCACCCTATGTTAGGAAACGGACCAGACAATATCAAATTTCACCAATATTTTCCATACCATGAGCACCAAATTGGGTATCAAAGACTCTGAACAACATCTGGTGCTCAAATACCACAGTTATTTGCATAAACACATTCAAACATAAATGGATTTTCTGGACATCGCATCATTGGGTATGGACTATATATATGTTGTCAAGTTCGAGCATAAATTTAAGCAGAAGAGGAAAGAGTTTGGATCTACAAACTCCTCACAGTTGAAGCAGGGAAAAGGCGGCCCCAACCTACAAAACAAGGTATAGAGCAAAGATGGCCACTCTCAAGACAACCAGTCCAAGCCGCAACACAAGAAGGGTAATGAGAATTTGAAGAAGGACATGGGAAAGTGGTGTGAATACCATGAAAGCCCTTGGAACAACACCGAAGAATGTCACTTCAAGTAGTCACTGGTGTTTGAGCTGTAAGCTTCCGAGTCAGAGGTAGATTCTTACTCAAAATCAAATCCATAAGGAGGGAAGCAGATTATCGATGCCGAACCCAGTGCCATTATCGCTACCACCAAAGTCCAGCCAAGTGAACCAGAAGAACCAGCGGAAGGGGAACACCTCTTTCACTCACAGATGTGGGTAAATGGGGCTACACCTCATTTCATTGTTGGTAGTGGCAGTCAAAAGAATCTGATCTCAGCAGAGGTCATCAAGTGGCTGGACCTGCTGATGACATCGCACCCATATCCCTTTGCCATTAGATGGATTCATAAAGGAACATATACCAGATATTACTTTGGGTAGACAATTGTACAAGATACCAGAGGTAGCGTTGCCTTCCACTATTTATTTAATATCTGCTAAGAAATGCAGTAAGGTCATTTCAAAAATTGAGAAGTTTGTTTTCTTTGTGATCCATGCTCACAGTAAGCAGAAGGTCGATGCCACATCTGTGGCCTCCACACAAAGCCTCTCTTTGCAGCAGAAGCAAGTGGACAAGATTGTGGAAGAGTACATAGACATCTTCTCCTCACCCACCAGGGTATCGACACCCTGCCAAGTCAAGCATCCAATTGATCTATCCCTCGATGCACCTCTACCTAATGGACCACTCTATCATGGCTCGCTAATGGAAAATGACAAAATCAAGAATTAGGTCCAAGAGCTACTTCAAAAGGGGCACATCAGACCCAACTCCTCCCCTTGCGGATGCCTGATTGTACTAGTGTAGAAGAAAGACGAGATCTGGCAGCTTTGCATTGATTATAGAGAATTAAACAAAATCACAGTCAAGAACCGGTACCCAATTCCACAAATTGATGACCTTCTTGACCAACTCAAGGGGGAAAAATTCTTCAACAAGATTGACCTAAAGTCTGGCTACCACCAATTTCCGATCGAACCAACTGATGTATGGAAAACAACTTTCAAATCTAAAGAAGGTCTCTTTGAATGGTTGGTCATGCCCTTTGGATTAAAAAATACATCAACCACTTTCATGAGGTTGATGGGTGATTTATTGAGACCCTTCACCAACTCTTTTGTGGTGGTATATTTGGATGACATCCTCATCTTCAACAGAACTTGGGAGGACCACATGCAACATATTCAACAGGTATTGAGCACTCTGCGGCAGCACAAGCTATATGCTAACTTGGAAAAATGATCCTTTGGCATGAACATGGTCCAATACTTGGGATACATTGTTGATGAGCATGGGGTACATGTGAATCCAACTAAGATCCAAGTAATCTGTGACTAGCCAGCCCTGACCACACTAACTGAGCTTTGAAGCTTCTTGGGACTTGCCAACTTCTACTGATGGTTCATGTCGGGATTCTCCCATATTGCATGGGCCCTTAGCCAAGTGACCAAGGGTGGTGGGAAGGAAAAGTTTGCATGGGGTAAGGAACAACAACGAGAATTTGATGATTTGAAGCATCGCTTGTGCTAATATCTAGTACTCTTCTTACCTGATCTGCAACAATCATTCGAGATTGAGATTGATGCATCCGACTATGCTATAGGTGCAATTCTCACTTAGCATGGTCATCCGGTAGCATACCATACTAAGACACTCTCAGATACTATCTGAAAATACCCCACCTATGACAAGGAAATGTATTCCATTGTACAATCCTGTCGTCATTGGAAACTTTACATTTTGGAAAAGGAGACAATCATCCACACTAATCACAAGCCTCTACAGTTCATACAGACACAGTGGAAGTTGTAGAATGACCACCATCAAAAGTGGTCCACCTACCTACAAAAATCCCATCTCAACATCAAGTATAAGATAGGGAGCAAAAATCACATCATTCATTGCCTCAGTCAACCTCCCATGGCTGCACTCACCACCGTGCTCCATTCCTGTGGGCATGAGGCATCTGAGTGGCCCCAACTTTATCAAAAAGATACAAACTTCACCACTACTTATCATCTCTTGGGTAAAAGTGAAAATATCACTGATTTTCATATTCAGGACAGACTGTTATGCCATCTGGGCCATGTTTGTGTTCCTACAAGTGATTGTGAAAAGATGATTTGGGAGGCTCACTATAGTCGGATGGCAGGACGTTTTGGTGTGGAGAAAACTCTAGTCATTCTACATAAACATTTTTATTGGCCAAAACTTCGACAGGACGTCAGTAAGTATATCAGTTCTTGCACTACATGTGCCATTTCTAGGCCAACCATCAATAAGCAAGGCTTATACACCCCTCTTCCTACTCTTGAGAGGCCTTGGGAATCCATCTCGATGGATTACATGTCTGGCCTTCCATCTACCAAGCAAGGCAATGATTGTGTCTTTGTGGTGGTTGATCAATTTTAGAAGATGGCCATTGTCAAAGCCTACAATAAGAGCATCACAGTGGCAGATACTTCCAAGCTCTTCTTTGAACGAGTGTGGGTCCATTTTGGGATACCACAGACCATCATCTCCAATCAGGACAACATGTTCCTCACAACATTTTGGTAGAGTCTCTGGTCACTGTTAAACACCAAGCCCACTAAATCCACTTCCTTCCACCCTCAAACTGATGGCCAAACAAAGGTTGTCAATTAGATGATTGTGCACATCCTGTGCATGTATAAATCCAAGCATACACGTACATGGGATGAGAGTCTTCCCTCTATTCAACACAACTACAACTGATCTCTCCATAGCTCCACCGACCATATCCCCTTTCAGGTGTGGCTGAGATTCCATCCCTTGGGTCCCATTGATGTTTCACTACCTATTGCAACAAAATAGACAGATTCTTCCCATGTTTAGTCTGAGGTCAACAAAGCCACCAGATTCATTGAGCATATTCAACACATCTGCCCACAGGTTCATGAGATTTTGCAGAAAGCCAATGCGGAGTACAAGCAGTGCCATGATGAATATCGGGTACCACACAAGTTTCAGGTGGGTGACAAGGTTTGGCTACATTTGCAGAAAGAATGCCTTACAGGGCCCCATCGAAAGCTTTGTCCAGTTTGATATGGGCCTTACACTATCACCAAGGTTGTGGGTGACAATTATTTTGAGCTCAACACTCCCCCTTCCTTGGCTTGCACCCTGTGTTCAATGCGGACCTCCTCCGACCATATTTTCCACCATTATTGGACACCTTGGAGATCACACTTTTGAGGCTTTTTGAATCCCTACACAACTTCCAGGTGGATATTGGTGGCTACCCACCTAATCCAACTGGATTATTTTGGAAGTTTTCATGTCAGTGCATCTTTCTGTACTTCCAGGGCTGTTTTGGGGCCCTAAATAGTGTTTTTTTGGCTTTCCACAGTTTAATTGTAGACAAAGTCAAAGTTTTATGACATAATGTGTATTTCTTGAAAAGACCTTTCCAATGGCCTATCACGCTCCTAAAATGGAGGTCGTATGCAAAAGTTACAACCATGAGAAGTTGAGGTACCAACTTACCCATTAGGGCCCACATAACTTTTGGAGTTTCATCTCCTAGGGTTAGGTTTTTGGATGTCTAGGGTTTTGGCATTCATGAGTAATGTTAAAAAGGCATCTGGAGCCTCATTGTAATCATTTTTCTCATACATATGCATGCAATAGCCACATCTCTTCTCAGAGATATCTACCACCATTCGAGCAAATTGTTTTTAGTTCTGCAGTTTTAAAGTTTCAACCTATTTTATTTATTGAATATAAGTTATTGTTCACTGGATATCTGTTGTTTTTCTCCATATCTTTGTGTTATTGTATTCAGTCTTCTATTCATTTCATTCTGCTCATAAATCCAGATCATTCACTATGATGTGTAATGCCACAATGACCTCTCTTCTTTATATACAATCCTCAAGGGTCAACATAGAAGCCCCTCCACAAGTCAACATCAAATTAGGATTTCTTTTGGGTGTGAAGCCCCAACACAAGCCCACAAATCCCATCACCAAATCCATGAATCCCCCACTCAAATACAAGGGGTTTTTTACCAAACCAAAAGTGTGATGTGGTGCCCATGATGATTCCCACATGCCCAACACCTAGGGTCATATGAGAATACCTATACAAAGCTACAAAAATCAACACTCCATCTTAGTGAGGAAGGTATTCTCACCACACTCCACAAGTGGGAATGCCTCTTGATGCTACCAAAGCATCAACACTCCCTCTTAGTGAGGGAGGAATTCCATCCTCCATCATCATCTAGAAGTAGCTCTATCTTTCGTACTAGATCCTCTACCACAATTGTTCTCCAATCCATCTTATTGGATGCTCCCTCTATCACCGAAGTAAATCCTTCTCTCTATTCCTCCTAGCTGGCTGCATCCTTAGCCACTAAAGAAAATATTACTATCTGACATGATCCCATCCTGGAAGACACCCTGCTCCTAGAAGCCTCCTACCTATGAACCTCCTGTTTGGCCATCTCAACCCATGACACCTACCTAACAGTCTTGGAAGATGCATCTCTCCCACTTGGAACTAAAGGTTGGCTCCCACTAAGAGAATGCCTCTCCCCCTAAGCCCCCTGACTCCCTATAAAGTTTGACTCTTTATAAGTATACACAACCTCTAGAGATACCCACTCCTTGTCCACTATCCTTTACACAGTCCTGGGAGGCTACTCCTCCCCACTGGATCCTAAGGTCTAACTCCCTCTGAACCTGTACCACTGGTGAAGCTACCTGCTTCACCACTGGTGGGGCCACCTTCCTCACCACTGGTGGAGCTACCTTCTCTCTTTGTGCTACTCGTGGGGCCACCTGCCCCAGCACCAGTGGAGTCACCTGCTCCTCCTCATCAGTTTCTCTGCTCCTACTGGTCACAACACACATATGCTGGCCCCAAGACCTAAGTCCAACAACCATCGTTGATCTAATGCTAGATCCTTTGGCTATAAACAAAACCTATCTAACTCAAAATAATATGTGGTACCCCTTTCTCTCAATCTTTGAGGCTGAGAGAACACTACTCCTCAGTTCTAGAACCCATAACACATTTGACACCCTCAACACCTCCCCTGACTCCAATTGGAACGATATTGTACCATATCCTCGTATTGCATGCTTGACTCCCATTCCAAGCTCCACACACAAGTCTAAGGTAGTATTTGTGAAAGATTCTAGCACCTGTGATATGGAATGATTCTCCAATATCCACCAACCAAGTCCCCCTGCTGGAGACTATACCTGAAAGGGTGGAGACCAACAAGATCTCCCTCTGGAACTTGTCTGCAACCTCATCAACCTCTCCTACTAATTCTTTATTCCTTCTTCCCCTTACCCTCCGGTGTGGACACTGTGAAGCAAAATGACCATATTCACGACACTCAAACCATCTGTATCCTCCCTAGACAAAAACCAAATCTCCTCCTGGATATAATTAGTCCATATGCTCTTAAACCCTAGAAACATCTCTCGTGCACAGATCCCCTACACAAAGGTTCCCAAAACCTGGGAAGACCAACTCAACATCCAATAACACCTATCCATCCCATAACAACACTACATAGTCCCACTCCTCAATCCCCGAGGCCGAGAACACACTCATAGAACCCATAATAAAGTTTCCACTCGTAAAACACCCTCTGACTCCATCCAGAATACCCCAGATCCATGTACCACATGCCTAGTACTCCTACCAATCTCCTCATACATACATGAGACAAAAAATATGAAACTCACAAACAAATCCCGTGCCCCTATCATGTGTTGGTGGTTCTCACTGGATAAGAACCATGCAATCCTCCAAGTCAAGCATCATACTTACCTAAGTAACGACCATCCAATGAACTTCTATCCAAGTCCATCATCTAAGTCACCAAAACCTCTGTATGTCTACACATGCTACCACTGATCATGTGTCCTCATATGAACAATCCCAAGTTGCAGTTGGACACTCAGTGTAGTCCACTCTAGACCTCTGCAACTCATCTCTGCAAATGTCCTCATCCTCCCAGGTCAAAGACCTCATACATTGTCATACTTCAATAATGTGCAAATCTCCAACCCAATGAATACTCTATCTCATCAACCTTCCAAATGTATGAATCCATCTTATCTGTGCCAAAGCACATGATCTACACCCATCATAACTCACCATGAAAATTCACCGGAAGTCCATCCACATGGCTGGGAATCTTCCACACAACATACTATTGTGATCCAGGATCTCCACAAATCCACAAGAACTCCCAACTTGCCACACCCTCGAGCTAAACAATCCCACAACTCCTTGTCTGGACAATCTACTCCATGTCTCAAACTAGAGACCATCTAACCTGTTGCCACCTAAAACCATCACTGTATCTCTCTCTCAGAGCTAACTCCTTAACTCCCTTAGAGTTGTCACATGTGACCTGCCCAGAACAAGAACATGAACAAGAACAAAACTCCTCTAGTGTTGTAGCCAAACCGTGTCTCAAGATGATCTCCTTCTCTTAAGATCCTAAGATATTATACCATGTCAATTTTCATATGCAACTCTATGTGATTAATTTCAGATTTGAAAATTGCTTCCAAGTGATCTAACAATAAAACCCTAGTTGTTATCACCAAACAACTTTACATTGAAATTATTGACTGAAAATATATGCAACAGAAACACAAAGACCAGAGATGAATCATCAATACACAAGAGACACAATAATTCTATTATGTAATCTTGTTAATATCAGAATTCCTGAGAGAAAAACCATCCCTCCCAGCCAATACAATATCACCAAAAATCTGAGGACAACCTTGTCTTCCAAAGTCACAAAAACCGAGAACTCCATTGTTCTCCAATATACAAATAAGAAAACCAAACCTCGACAATATTTTGGAAATCTCCTCTGTACACAAATCTGCTGTAGACTATCTGCACAGCTTGCTGAAATCACCTATCAACCTATACAGATCTGTACCTACCCAGAAAATAAGATAGGTGATTCACCTTACTGGAAACCCGCGAACATACATTGTTTGCTCCATTGCAAATCACGTACACACTACACATGATTTTTCATTATGCAACCCGCATATATATGTGCTTCGTCCTCATGCAAGCCATGTATTGTACGAAAAATTCACTCCACACGTGCAACCTTCTTCACCTCTCTCTTCAGTGCCAGATTCACCATCTTGCAAAGTTTCCCTTTGTTGTGATCACCAATCCTTCTTGACACAAGTGCAAACTCACTTATGCCAACTCCATTCTTTCACTATGATGTGTAATTTCACAATGACCTCTTTTCTTTATATACAATCCTTAGGGGTCAACATATAAGCCCCTCCACAAGTCAACATCAAATTAGGCTTTCCTTGCGGGTGTGAAGCCCCAACACAAGCCCACAAATCCCATCACCAAACCCATGAATCCCCCACTCAAATGAAAGGGTTTTTTTACCAAACCGAAAGTGTGATGTGGTGCCCATGATGATTTCCACATGCCCAACACCTAGGGTCATGTGAGAATACCTGTCCAAAGCTACAAAAATCCACACCTTGGTCCCTGGAAGCTTCATTTAGGGCCCAAGGGTCTTATTTTCCTCCCATGGCCATTAGCAAGGCCTTGAATCCCATCCTTACTATCTAAGGCATTATAGGAGAAACTATATTCCACTTAGAGGCCAAATATCCCATTATAGGGTCCATGTGGTGGTTTGAAGCCTTGTTCATGGCCCAAGAGCCCTAAAAGTTTCATTTGAGCCTAATTCCCTTGTTTTCTCCCCTTACAATGGTAAATTCCTCAAAACCCATCCCTCATGCGAAAAACCTCATAAGAGCCCCCATATTTCCATTGGAGGCCAAATACCCCCATTAGCGGGACTATGTAGTGGTTTGAATTATTGGTCATTACTTAAACATTCATTTGTTATTCTTTTGAAAAGAAAAAATTATTTATGTAGAAACATAAAATTATCATAAAATAAACATGTAGAACTCTTCAAGACCTTTCCAACAAGCTAAAGAACTCAAAAAATGGATGTCATGGTAGATGTAATGGCAAAATTAGTATTTTTTTTATTAGCACATGCATGTTCCTAAAGCACATGTCCATTCTTATGCATTCTTATTTGGCAAACTTTGTGGATTGTGTGGCATTTGAGAAGGCATTGAGGCTATTGTAAAATGAACACATACATGATTTAAATAACACGTTCATGTTCCTGTGTGAGCACATCCCCAAATTCCCCATTGCCAATTTTTTGACCACCAACCATGTGAGCACCCTAATCACACCAAACTTTTGTAGAGGACGACGATGGAAGTTTGTGTGAAAATGCCTATAATAAAGCATCTTTTTTTATATATTTAATTGGCGAAAGATCCATCTTCATTCTTAGTAACCAACACATCTAGAAAAGGAAAGTGACCCTCCTTGATTTTCATAGTGAACTTAATATGATTAGATTGGCTATTCAGATATTTAAGGAATCTCTAGACAATCCCTATCGTATGACCGAATCACATTGTTTTCAACGAATCTCTTCCACAACTTATGTTTAAGAAGAGAGACATTGATATGTTGATTCTTTCAAAATTCTATATATAGGTTGGCCATGATAGGCGGTAAAGGAGATCACATGAAACCACCTTCTATTAGGTCATAAATTTTAATGCCTTTTAATTTGTTCATAAATTTCTCCACATAAGTGAAGTTTGTACATTTTGAACATATTTACATTAAACCAATGGTTTCTATATTAATAATTCTTCCAATGGCCTCATCCATTGGGATCTTAGTATACAATTATGTCATGTCCAATCTTAGTGGGGTAACTTTCGTTTATTTGATGTTCTCTATGAAATATGTTATCTTTTATGAAGGATGATATGTGTACAAAAAATAATCCAATCTTTTAGTGAGATATCTTGCAAGCATTTAGACTATGAGTCAATGGTGTTCATAATGGGTTGTAAAAAAAAACCATCTTTAGGTTGGCCATAACATTCCCAATCAAATTTAATGTTATCTTTCAAGTGATATCAAGGGAGGCTTTTACAGTTTTTGTGATGTCTTTACAATCCTTTTTCGAAGATATTTATCAATATTTCTATATCTCCCACTTGTGATGCTTTCTTATTTTTTTAGTCCTCACCATCCAAAATGATATTTTCAATTCCCCTATCATCATTTATAATAGTTATATCCTTATTACTTAGATTTTTAAGTGTTAACAATTCTCCCTCACTAAAGTTAGTTTTCGATGGTTTATATTTTCTCAAGGTGACAACTTATCTTGTCTGATTTTTTCCATCAAATTTTTTCGAAAGAGTGTTCAATGCTAATTTCACTACATTTCTATTACTTCTATCTYGATCTTCAYTCGATACYTGCTCACACTATTGTTCATTGTTTCCTTTATGCCTAATGAAATTAATAATCTTRTCATCCTTTTGATTTTGTCGTGTTTTAAACATTATATGATTKGACAGTTTTTTGATCACTCGAATTAATGGAAAGGGAAATTGAGATTTTWTTCCTAAAATCTAACATGAATTATTTTGGAGTAATGGAATYAGTGCCAAAATTTTAAATTCAATTTGAATGTTCTTTGTGTGTGGATGTGGAGAGGAAACCACCAACATTGACGTGGAGTAAAATTTCCAACTAATAAATTTTAYGGGTTAGAAAACTACTTGTTGCCCCTCATATACAYATTAGTGACAATTATACTTTCAGGGGTAAGTTACAATGAATTTTGTTGGCTTGAGGGTTGTTGAGCATGGTAATTCCCCTTAATGGATCATGTGGTGCTCTTGATGGTTTCTTTCTTAGTGATTTCTTAGTGATGTTTAAACTTTGTTTATGCTATCTCTCTAGCTTTGGAAAAGTGTCCTTTCTTATTCAAATATCAGTTTTCTATTGGTAGTGGAGGAATTTATTTTAGAGTAGTTGAACTTGATAAACGATTCAATTTCCAATATCAAGAAAACACATTCCAAATAATAAATTCTTAAAGTAGGGAAGGAGCTCCTTGGTAAAACAATAAGAATATCATCCATTTATTGCTTAAAGTGCATAATTAGAGGAAATTGCTAATGACAATCAAGGAGATGAAAACTATCATAGGTGACTTATATTTTTCCACAAGGAAGGACAATATATTTTTTATTGTTTCGATGATTAACTACACTTCTCAATCTTCTACAAAACCTGTTATCAAAACATGCTGACCTAAACTTTAAAAGAGTTTTTTTTTTTTTTTTTTTTAAATTAATTAATTAATTTTTTAAATCTAGGCTGACCTGTTCTAAGTAAAAGGGTAGGGAAGACCTATACCTTTGGAAAAATAGAAAATGGGAACTTATACAAATATGTCACCTAATTCACCATTGGCCCTTGACCAAGTTTTGAGGATCCTTGGTCACGTGTGACATACTTTTGGGATTTCGACAGGCTGTCAAAGGCAGAGTGCAAGTCGAAGCAGAGATCACAGGATCTCCGTCCCTTTTTAGGTATTTTTGGGTTTTGGGCTTATGTAACGGGTATAGGGATGTCGACCCATGGGTTTACCCATTCTTAGGCCTATTTTGTAATGTATAAATAGAAGGCTAGGCAATATAAGAGGAGTCAGTTGCAAGTGGTGCCAAGTGAAAATGATTGTAAGAGGCTTGGTGCATGTTGTATGTTGAGATTTGCAGAGCTAAGTGCAAGTAGTCTATAGTGCTTTGTGCGTAGACTGTGGAAGGCTCTGTGCCTAGATGTACTCGAGGAAGGATGATCTAGAAAGGTGTGCAGATCTCCTATCCTCTGTGGAGTAGATTTTGAGGCTTTGTGCATGTAGCTGACTGACCAAAGATAATAAAGAGGACGAAGAGTTGGTGGACGTAGCCCCAGGGTGGGGGTGAACTATGTATATCTTGTGTTGTGAATTCTTTGTGCTTCTTGGTTGTTCTTTTGTTTATGTGATTCAATGCTTAGTGCAATGTTATATGATAGATGAATCTAATATGATATCTTAGTGCCGAATAATGTGAATGAATGTTAGATCTGATCTATGTTGGTATGCTCAGTGCTTGAGTTTATTGAATCTATGTGAATACTACGCTGATCTGATGTTAGGGTTTGGCTGTGATGTAAACTAAGACTGAATATTGATGAATCATAATTGCTTAGTGCTCTGTTAAGTTATTACAATCACAGATTTGTGTCCCGGCTAAGGTTGCAGACACTGTATTTATGCAACCACTCTTGCCTCGACCTCTGGTGAGACTTCACCTGCTTCGAAGGTGTTGCCGAAAGGGCCGATAGTTAGGGTTTTGTTGGTGCATGGTTGTAGAATTGAACCCCGGGTCTGCCCCTATGCCAATGTTAAGAACTTGAATTGATATACAAATATAATCACCACAAATACTGAATACACAATAGATCCACAGAGAAAGATAGAAGAATTCACACTTTATTATTACTAAACCCTTGAGGTAAGCCAACACCATACAATGGATCCTATTATGGAAGGGATCCTCTCCGATTCACTATCCTCTTCGAGGGGGCTTCCTCCTAATGAGATTCAACTCACAATACAATACTTCTCTTCATGTCCCATTACATTGCTTGGACATCTTTATATAGTGCTACCATTACCTAAGAACATTCTAGAGGAGGAATCTTCTAGAAGTAGAACCTTCTAGGAAGTCCTCTTACATTTATTATATCTAACTATTCATTTATTATATCTAACTACCATAGTGGGCCTTATTTAATAATATAGTGGACCTAGTCCACCTTACATTGAATGGCCTCCACTATTATCACTATGGATCCTCTGCCTACCCCCAACTACCTCTCTAGCTACCTTACATTCCATCCCCCATATGAAAGCGTTGTCCTCAACGCTTGATGTACAACCATATACTAGCGTCCCATGGATAAGTGTGGACCATAGTGCTGAAGTAGACTAGAGAACCAGGGTCCCATTGAGAAATGGAAGCCGCCATGCTGAAGTAGTCCAAAGACCATTGTAAACCAGGGTCCCATGTCCAATTGCTCATGTGAACCCCACATGGAAGATATCGATACCGATTAACCAATTGAAAATGATGCTCCCTGTTGTTCTAGAGTGTGTACTTAAGGCTTTAAAAAGTGCAGTGTCTAGGCAGCCGAAAGTTAGTAAGATGTAAAAAGGGAGGAGGGTATACCTTCGGGAAAGGAAGCTAGGGTTGATTTCTAGGTTGTCGTTGTCTGGCTTCCAACTGTTCCTGGATGTTTATATCCCTTTCAATTGCAACCCATGAATGTTCGAGTTCTACCCGAGTGTTAGCCATTTTAAGTATGGTATCAAAGAGGTTTAAAGCGATGTGGGTTTGATCTGTCAAGTCAGGTTCAACATTGGGTTGTCTTACAACAGGGACAGTCATAGAGGAACAATTTTTTTTAAAGAAATCCGAATTTTTTTATTTTGTATCAATTTGATTTTATAAAAGAGAACTTTAGAAATCAATATTAAAAGCAAAATGCAAACCAAAGGCCTTTTTCTGTAATTGCATTATATTTGAAATAAATGGTGTATGAATTATGGGAAAAACATTAAGCTGTCTTTAGAATAAGGCTCCTATCGAGGGAGAATCTCACCCTGTAAACAGAAGAAGAAAATAAGATAAGAAATGATCCGATGAAGCATAAAATATGACAACCTAAAGATTCACAGGTCTTGTACCTGCTAGTACCCAATACAGAGGAAACACTATAAACAATAGATAGCTAAATATTAATCACTACAGTAGAAGTTTTACTAAATTGCAATGCAACCTTCATAAGATGTATATAAGTGAAATAAGAATGAATATGAAATAACAGAGAGAAAAAACTCATAACACAGTAGTGACGGAATTAGGAATCTCTGGATTGCTTTATATTAATTCTCGAAAGAGACAGTCTCTATTACAATTAATCAAAAAGGTCCATCCTTTTCTCTTTCTTCAAAATGTATATTTATACAAATTTTTATGCGCTGGAATCTCAATAGTTCCAGAGGTTTTCGGTTACAATCAAAGGAGTTGAAACGTTTTGTTTCTTTATCTCTGTTCTCATTTGGTACCCGAAAACTGCCTCTTCGCATGATCTGTGCAAATAACACACTTCTCCACCAGCTGTGATATCAACTTAGATGGCTCTGCTTGATTAGTTTCCTAAAAAATATAACAGTCTTTCATCAATAGCAACAGCTTTCCTTCCACCTGTTGATCTTTGGCATTGATAGAGCATAATAGTATACTTGGTTTAATTAGCCATTTGTCTATTCGCACTATGTCTATTTGAGTTATTTGTGATATTTCGGCTAATTCTCTTTCTTCATTTTCCTTGATATTTAGCATATATTTAGCTGTATTGATCTGACCCGGTATCTCCATGCCACTTTCACCATCGAAACCCAACCAAATCTCACTTAACAAACCGAAAATTTCTTCGCAAGATTTCCTTAGCTTCATAGCTTGTTGTTTTCCATCGGATATATTTCGCTCCCATTCTTTCAACAAGATATTACCCCTGGTCTGCTCTGCGATGGGAAAACTAGAACTACTGCTTGTTTCCCTTCTCGTTGTGGCTATAATATCCTCATGGAACACCACTCGAGCTGCTCCGACTTCCCTTTCTTTAAGAGAGAGGTTTTCCAACATCTGATCAATGAGTTGGAAGCTGCTTTGAATTGTTTCTACTTTAACAAGCAGACCCTACCGCGCCGCCGATAACCTTTTTCTGATCTCTATTGCTTGGGATTGAAATATCCCAATATCGATTACCTGGCTTTCGGTGAATTCTAGTTTGGCTCGAAGCTGGTCTATCAATTCTCTCTGCTGGCTTATCTGAGTCTGACTCATCTGAACCATCAACTGTGTCTGTTCGATATCGACTTTAAGTCGCTTGATTTCTTTTTGATCTTATATTCTTGCTTTCTCTAAAGTCACACTTGCCTGATCTTTAGTAGCAACCTCTGTTGTAGCTAGTTTAGCCTCTAGAGACTAGCATCTTGATCAAACGATTTTTTCGTTTTAGCTGATCTTTTAGGGTCCCGACTGAATATTGGTTTTCCGTGGTGAAAGCCCCCAATGTTCCTATTATTTGCATTGCGAATTCTTCTTTCTTCATATTTCTTCCATTAGTTAAAATTTTAAATTTCTTAGAGACAGTACCTACCTCTTGGTAGAGTTCTTGTCTCACAACCACTTTCCTCCTTTTATTGAAGAAGAATTCATTCAGAGGTATCTCTTCCACTGATATAGGTGTCAATTTTTCACCCAAAATCCAACCTGCATCTGGGATCTCCTTTACAGACTGTAGGGGGGTAATGGAGGCGATGGGATTGCCGACCTGTTTAGAAGATTTCCCGGGAGTAATGAACGAAGTTGGCTCGCTTGGAGGAACGAAATCCTCAACTTCCTGTTTCGGGCCCCCAACTTGCTCTTCTTTATCCTATTGTTCTTCTTGGTCGGGTGCTGAATCTTTGGAGCCTTCGGCCTTTGTTTTCTGCACCTCCACAGTTGTTGGATTCTCACCCCGTAATACTGGAGGAAGGCAACTCCGCCTATGCTCTTGGAATATGACAACATCAGCCCTCTCTTTGGGTGACAGGGCTTGTATTCGAGCCAAAACCTCGTCATAAGATGTCGCGCCTAGGAAAATATCATCATGAGGCAAAATTTTCGTGCTCAAATTTTTTAAGGCCACAACTGGCCAAATGATTACTCATGACCCTATGTGGATCGTGTTTCTTGAATTCGATGTGAATCAACTTTATATCTTCTAGGGCTGCTGCCTCGGCCTTTTCATGCCTGAAGTCTAATAATGAATAGGTGTTTAAATGAATAGGAAAAGGTGGCCATACCTTTTTTGAAAACCCTTTCAGTTCTTTACTTATACCGCCAATTACGGTTTTCCTGGCGATCTCATGACAAGCCAGCCTGTCAGGTATAAGTAAGGGTAAAGCATGCAGAGGGACGGAAGCGCCAAAAACCCTGATGTATGAAAATTATTTCTCCACGTAACAATCGACCACTCTGCTTAAATTTGTCATGATGCTATCCGATATCTTGAGTGGCAGATTACCGAAGATGACAACATGCATTGGTACCATTACCCAGTTGAAGATTTCGTATACGAAATCCAAAGCCTTGTCCTCCCAAAGCTTAGAATGGTATACATGGACTGGTTCAGCATCCGATGGAGCCCAGCTCCAATTCATCAAGGGAAAAAGAGTCATGGAACATATTGCGTCCATGAGGTATGCGGACAAAAAAAATGAAGCAGATTTCCTGCTTTCTTTCTGCGTCCTATATTCTGTAATCCGACTGGTCAGACTATTTGATAACATTTTGGCCTAGTCGAAAGAAGAGCCTTCTTCTACTGTGTATATCAAAGGCACCCATGGGAGGAAAAAATGCGTGGTGTCTTCCCTCCCGTACAATCTACAGGTCATCATCGCTACGTATTTGAACTGTGGTTCCAAAGAAGATATGGAATAAATTCCATTGTTGTTTGCCCTGAACTTCGCTGGGTGTGAGACCCAATCCTTGATCAAATCAGATAAAATTTTCGCGTATTGCTCACATTCCTTCTGTTTAAAACCCTCTAGAAACTCTGCATTGTATGTGAAGTCCGACATGGGTGGTAACTTGTACATAGTTTGTAAGCTTTTTGGTCTAAAGGTCCCAATAGTGACCTTCTGCTCATTGATAATGGTTCTGGTAGGGATGTCTACATGATCTAGCGCCCATCAGATCATGTCATAGTAAGGCAGAAGGCGTGGCCTAGCCACTACTTTTTCCATCTCTGCCTGGACGACGATCTTGTATTTGGTAGTCATGTCGTTGTCACTAGAATCGTCCAAAAAGTTCACCACGTCTGATTGCAAAACCTCTGAGACGTATGACTAGGTTTGTACGGAATCAACGCTTCGAGTTGAAGTGTCCAAAACATTATCAGAACCTTGTCCCGAAACCTCAGCGCTTGCCTTGGATGCTTTTCGCAGGGCCATGACAGGAGATTGTAACTTAGCTCTTCTGCAATAAAAATGCATATACATATAGAAGTTAGCTTACTGAGAAAAACTTCTCTGTGTGGGATATAAATGAACTTTAATAATAAAATAGGAAGCAACAGATATATATCTTCGACCATTTAACATATCGATGTCCTTATGAACAAAATGGTCCAATCATATTTAGATAGAGATTTTGGCAATAAAAACCATATCCTTACTTTGCCGTTTCGCCTTATTTCCAATTAATGCCATAAATTTCGACAGTTCGTGGCACAAGTTGGCGCAAGGAACATTTGAAATTACCTTGTAAACTGTGCATTATTATTATTTGCATTAAACATTGATTATGTTGGCTTGGCTTCCTTAATCAGGATTTAAATCAACATTTCAGCGTTCGTTGTATCGGGACTTTTAACTCTAACCTTTCGAGCCTCTAAAACCCAAGATTGTGATGATTAGATTTAATTAAGCAAGGATGTAACTAGGATTAAGTGTTTTAATTAATTATGCTTTAATTTATATCGCGACTTCGCGGCTCGAAACTTCGAAGGTATAGTTCTCGGGAGGAAAGTATGTCGAGTCGCGAAATCCCGAGAAACTTAATCATGGTCAAAACTAATCAACCCTGACTCTAACCTGGGTTACTTAGGTAAAAATTTCATGGCTTCTTGTTTCAGAGTTTTAGCGGTAATGTTTTAGGAGAGAGTGAACGTCGAGATGCGAAATCCCGATGGCACTTGAATGGGGTTTACATGGTCTTACTCTTAGTTTTCACCTGAGGTAAGCTTTTAAAACTTTTCGCGACCTCGCACATCGGGGTTTGTAAATCTTGTGACTTGTAACTCTCGAAGAGCGATATTCTGAGGTACAAAAAGAAACAACCTTCGTTTAATGATAAAAAGTGGTGACTTATGAAACATCACATCCCTTGCTATTTCGCATGTTGAGACTACTGAGATTTTCAGTAGGTGAATGTCACGAAGCGAAAAAGAACTTAAGAACTAACATTTGACTTTTAAAATAGATTTGAACCAAATGAAAAAGGCAGCTCCAACACTCCTAATACTCACACCCATCATGTAGATCCAAATAAGAATATCGATCCACATAGTGGGAGATGATCAAAGATGAATCTGGAAGGAACAATACCATTTTAGAATATGCAGGCTGGACGTTGGTAACTAGCTCCTAATGTGGGACATTGATGTTCTCTACATAAAGTGGAGTAGAGTCATCAAATAAAATATGGAAGTGGTTGTCATCCCATAAATGACAACTATCCATATACTAATCATCGCAATCGGCCTCAAAATCATACCAAGAATTTATTTCTTGATTATATTCATCCTGTCCGCCATTAGAAATCTCTCTTGCATGCTATCTAATGAATCTTGAATACTACGAAAACTATCATTGAGGCCATCTGCAAGGTCATGCAATCTAGCATCCAATGTGACATACAATTGGGATTTGAATGCTTTAGTAATTTGTAGAATTTCTTTGAGGGCTTGAGAGGAAATAGCCATATGAGCACCCTATGAACTATTCAGTCCCACAGTCTTCATGAAAAAGCCCAAAAAATAGAACAATAAGTTACGACATAAAATCGCGGCTTTTTTTGGAAAACCCTAAAACACTACTGAATTTAAAATGCTCATAACTTCACTTCTCGGACTTCGTTTCGGCTGATTTTATTTTTTGAAATTGGGTGAAATTGTGAGAGGAACTCAGATCTGTAATTTGTTTGGGAAAAATCGGCCTCCAGATGCTACATAAATAAAAAATGCATGCCGCCATCTGCGGAAAAAACCCCGAAAATTGCAGATTTTAAAACTTAAATATCTTGACTTCCCGGACTCCGTTTCAGACGATTTTTTTTTTCAACTTGGGTGTTTTTCTGAGAGGAACTCAGATCAACAACCTGTTTCTACAATTTTTTGACAGAAATATACCAAAAATTTCTAAAATGTAGTGACCCTCTTTTTTCTTCTTCGAAAAAAAATCTGCAAAAATATAAAATATTTGCCCACAATGTCTACCAAAGAAAGTGCTCTGATACCACTTGTTAAGAACCTGAATTGATCTACAAATATAATCACCACAAATACTGAATACACAATAGATCCACAGAGCAAGATAGAATAAACCACACTTTATTATTACCAAACCCTTGAGGTAGGGCAACACCATACAATGGATCCTATTATGGAAAGGATCCTCTCCTGTTCACTTTCCACTTCGAGGGGGCTTCCTCCTAATGAGCTTAAACTCACAATACAATACTTCTCTTCATGTCCCATTACATTTCTTGGACCCCTTTATATAGTGCTACCATCACCTAATAACATTCTAGAGGAGGAATCTTCTAGAAGTAGAACCTTCTAGGAAGTCCTCTTACATTTAATATATCTAACTACCCATTTATTATATGTAACTACCATAGTGGGGCTTATTTAATAATATAGTGGACCTAGTCCACCTTACATTGAATGGCCTCCACTATTATCACTATGGGCCCTCTGCCGCCCCCCCCCACTACCTCTCTAGCTACCTTACAACTAACAAATGGTTCCTTTACTGGGACCTGAAACTATGATTGCTGGGAGCTGAGGAAGAAGAAGCTCTGTGTGATATTCTAACCTGAAACTGTGATTGCTAGGAACTGAGGAAGAAGAATCTCTATGCGAAGATCTGACCTGAAACTGTGAAAGCTCTGTGCATAGATCTGTCACCCTAGTGCACAATACTCTACTTGGATTGTGAAGCTCTGTGCTAAGAAGAGAAGTCAGATCTAAAGAAAAGAGGTAAGATCTCGAAGCTTTGTGTTCTGATAAAGGTAAGAATAGTGAAAAGTTTTAGATCTCGAAGATTTGTGCTCTGGTAAAGGTAAGAATAGTGAAAAGTTTTAGATCTGGAAGCTTTGTGCTCTATTGAAAGTAATATTAGTGGAAATTTTTGTTTCAAGAGTATGGATCTAGGTATGTTTGATAAATTTTGTCCTAGCCTAAAAACTAGGGCACAAATAGAAGACAAAATGTTTGATATGAGTAGATTTGATAGAAATAGTGAAATATATGTTATTCCTATGCATAGAAAGAATGTTTGGACTAACAAATGGATGCATGATCCTAGAAAGAATTTTGCAGGTTAGCTACCATGCTTCTAGTGCACAGTACAGGAAGGGTTGGGGATCATTTAAAAGAAAAAAGAGGATTAACCTTTTGTTACACTTGTAGAAGACCGGGACATCTTGCTAAGGAATGCCCTGGAAGAAGACCTAGTTGTGTTTGTTGTAAATCTATGGATCATGAAGTTCTGGATTGCCCTGGAATGATTGCTAAGGTTGAAAGAATGAATATGAGACAAGAAAACCTTGAGGAAGGTCAAGAAACTGAGACCATGGTAGAACCCCATAAAGAATTAGAAACTGTACTATTGCAAATGAAAGAAACTCTGAATGATCATAGAAACATCAACTTATTAGAGATCTTCAAAGAAAAAGAATGCATAGAAACAAGAATAGGAGACTTTGACATTGATTGCGTTTTGGATGAGGAAACACAGGTAAACATCATGACATAAAGAACTTGAGAAATTTTAGGGAAGCCTGCTATGATTCCTTCATTGGGAGGAATAATATTGTTTAGAGGAAAGCTGATAACCTTGTGTGGAATACTTACCCAGATATCTATGAGTGCTCATGGAACTTCGATAGAGGAAGATTTTGAGGTTTTTAAATTTATTGAGAACAACGCTCCATTTACTATGTTACTAGGAAAAACCTGCATCGAGAAGGATCAGACTCGAAGGAAGGAAGAAGAAGACCTAGAATAGAAAAAGCAAGAACTAAGAGACTTCATGACCAAGAGAATCACACACTTACTGAATGAACAAGAAGATTAGTCGAAACTATCAAGGGCCAGACATCAGGATGTTAGAATTTAAAGAACACAGGAGGACTTGAGATACCTGTCTATACAAGAGAGTAGAGCACCTACACCATACATAGAAGAAGTATTGCCCTTGAACCCTGTTAAACACCATCAACAACGCAAAGATACTATGCCAAGAGAAGATAAGAATCAGAATGGAAAGAAGAATACCAAGATGAAGACCACCGGGAAGAAGGCTAGAAAGCTCAGTAAGAAGAAAGCAAAGATAGAAAAATTACAAACAACACCAGAAAGAACTGTGCATAAGGAAGGGTTCCAAAATTTGAGCTTCGCCAGGATATCAGTACAACATAGCATGGCACTTCACCATGGAGAAGTAATATGACCGTTGGAGGCATTATAACTGTTAGCCCAAATAGGTATAACAACAATTATGGCCATGAAGCTCGCCATCAGACTGTTGGGACCGTGCCGTAACGGACAAAACTGCATTAATGAAGGCTTCTCGCCCATTGGAAAGATCCGTTACCGAGTTGTCTACTTAGTTAATCGAGCCTGGCACCGAGAACACTTTTTCCACCTGTAATTATCTGAGCTCACAGATCAATTGATTTCGCGCAGTGATCATTGAGCTATCGCCATCTGTTCCATTGCATCAAGTAGTTGCTCTTCAACCTGAGATATTCAACCAAGAGCATGTATGTCCGAAGAACTTAGCGTAGTCAAAGAATATGTGAAGGAGATACTCGTCGACCTCATGACTAAAAGAGTAATGTCTGTGGGTGTACATGCTTCATCGACGAGAGGAGTGCAAGCCTCCTTGTCGACTACTCGCGGATTTGGACCATCCTGAGCTGCGACTGAGAAAGCAACCAATCATAGAGATGAATTGGCGAATGCGAAGTTATTATCATCCATCCTACCCAATTACATCCCACCCTTGGCCGATGTAGTGAGTCGCGAAAGTGTCCCGAGGGACTTCGACTACACCGTCATCACTGTGTATCTCCTGAAGGGGATACACGCAATCAGACCACAGCTAGAGAGGATTCCAACATTGAAAATCAATGACTATAACCTGGGAGACCATAAGAGTTATGGCATGCTATCGCCTCAAAAATATCTAACCAAGACAAAGGGAAAGAAGATGAAACTCATCCCCCAGCCGTGGACGATGAACCTCATGTAGTCCACCCTTTTGAACGTAATGAAGATTCCACATTTTGGAAGGCACCAGGAGGTTAACACATGTGTTAAGCTCCTATTGTCGTGCTTCCATAGTCGCTATCTATGGTTGGATAGATGGATCACTGTCAATCTGACGCTGATCCATAGGATCACTGGACTAAGCATGCAGGGACCAGACCCACAAGAATTCTACCCAGGAAAAGCTGTAGACTGTGCCTTGGAATAGACAATTAAAGAAACATATGACGATGTTGAGAAGGGGACGCGAGGCTACAAGGTAGCCTCCATCCAGAATGGTGCAGTGCACCTAACATGCCAATTAATTGTAGGAAATATAGTAAGAAAGAACAGACCCACACAGGTCATAGGGTTTGTTGTTGACCTCACTGGGAAATGTGTAGAATGCCTACAGATGAATTGGGTGAAGTACCTTATTAACCATTTCTCATTGGATTGTCGCGAAGCTCAGGATCAGGGTTATGAGTTTCACTTCAGCTGGCTCCTGATCCTCATCGCGTTTACTGCTTGGGAGATGCTGGAAGGTGTGACCTTCCTTGACATCGATCCATTCGAGCTGCTCGCTGCGAAGTTCACCACGCTCTGGTATTCGAGCGATATGGGAAAGAAGTGGCAGTCAAACAAAATATTCCATACCTATTACCTGTATATTAGGAGGGCTATTGAGTCCTTCCCTCGTATGACGTTGAACACCCTGGACAGGTTCAGGCCTCTTATGAAGTTCCGCGCATATAGACATTTTATTTATATCACTGCGCAGGCCGATGAAAGCAAAGAAGAACTTCAGTACTAATACAATATCACTACAGAGGACCTGGAAGAAATCATTAAAGACTAGCCTGGAGAAATCCTTATCCCTGCTGACCCCACAGAGCTGTCTGACCCAGACCTTTTTGGAAATCTGATGGTTACTTGCGAAGATTATGATTCCTCAAGCAGCAACAATAAGAAAAAGAAGCAAGATGTACAGGAAGTACACAACACATCAGAAGAGACCGAATCTGAGTCACCTAGTGGAGGAGGTGACGATGAAGTGAACAAAGAAGAAAAAGAATAAGAAGAAGATAAGCAAGGCGAAGTAACATCGCCACAAAACCTCCTTGATGACACTGATCCATCTGAGAAAAGGAAGGTTTCCTCCACAAAACCTTCATCACGAAAGAAGTCCAAATCCAATAAGCCAAATATGCAGTGTGTACTCATGGTCAATGACTTCGACGTCATTATTTCAGCTATGGGAGATGCCTCAGAAGATATTTTGCAAAGAAACGAAGCAAAAAAAGAAGCCATGCAAAATAGAATTGAAGCAGAACTAAGAGGTGTACAACAAGACCTTTATTCGAGTCACCCAGTGTCCACTGTGCCCTCGCCCGCAGAAGAACTAGAGTTGGGAGATGAGCCTGCCCAACTCCGCAGACTAGCTGATGTAACCGAAGCTCGCCTTCATCGAGTACAAGATGAGAAAGAATAGGTCACAATGGCCCTGCAACAAGCACATGAGGAAGTTATAGAGCAACATAGGATTGCGCAACAGAAGAGGGACGTCCTTCAAGTGAAATTCAAAGAAGAGAGAGAGCAGATCCAGCAGGAGAAAGAAAAGCTACTTGTGGAGCAGGTCAGAGTAAAAGAAGTAGTCAACAAAGCACTTCTCTCTGTGATAGGCTTGGAGCAGAAGGAGGAAGAACTATTAGAACATCAAGTAGTGCAGCTCAGGGAAGTCATCCAACAACTTCAACAAAGAATCAAAGATCTGTAGCTACGAACAATGCCCAGTACTCCGCAGGATGTGCGTGATCAACGAGAAGAAACTGCTCAAAATGCAGTTGAAGTAATCAAGACCCTCGCCATGGAATGTAAACAACTAAGTGATCACAATGCCCATACTTAAAAGAGACTCACTGAGGATCCTGAATTGAAGGCACTAGAGTCACATATCAAGAAGGCGAAGTAGCAAGTAGAAACAATACAGGCTCAGTTCAAGCTCTTGTCAGCCATTGAGAGGATGAAGTGATCCCAAGAACAACGCACTGCTAAACAACAGGTCCACACCATTCAGAGAAGAGTCATGGAAGCGACTCGGAGGCTTCAACCAATATAGGACGAGGCGTGCCAACTGTTCACAGAGATCGAAGGTCGAGGAGAAGAACTGGAGCAAGTCATCACTGTAGCTGAACAACGCTTAGAGGGACCTGTCAACGAAGCAGTAATCCAAGAATTCGCTGAGCAGGAGGTCATGGCTCAACAACAGGTCGAAGAAGATTGAGCCAAGCTTAAGGCTTTTGAGGCAAAATTACCCAGAGCAGAGTGACTCGGGACGAGTCACAAATGAGTGTTGGGGGCTTGTTGGCCCTTGACCAAGTTTTGAGGATCCTTGGTCATGTGTGACCTACTTTTGGGACTTCGACAGGCTGTCGAAGGTGGAGCACAAGTCGAAGCGGAGATCGCGAGATCTTGACCCCTTTTTAGGGATTTTTGGGTTTTGGGCTTATGTAATGGGTATAGGGATGTCGACCCATGGGTTTACCCATGCTTAGGAATATTTTTTAATGTATAAATAGAAGGCTAGGAAATATAAGAGGAGTCAGTTGCAAGTGGTTCTAAGTGAAAATGATTGTAAGAGGCTTGGTGCGTGTTGTATGTTGAGACTTGCAAAGCTAAGTGCAAGTCATCTGTAGTTTTTTGTGCACAGACTGTGGAAGGCTATGTGCCTAGATTTACTCTAGGAAGGAGGATATAGTGAGGTGCATAGATCTCTTGTCCTCTACAGAGTAGATTTTGAGGCTTTGTGCATGTAGATGATTGATGAAAGATAATAAAGAGGACGAAGATTTGGTGGACGTAGCCCCGGGGTGGGGGTGAACCACGTATATCCTGTGTTGTGAATGATTTGTGCTTCTTGGTTGTTCTTTTGTTTATGTGATTCAATGCTTAGTGAAATGTTAGATGATAAATGAATCTAATATGATATCTTAGTGCCAAATAATGTGAATGAATGCTAGATCTGATCTATGTTGGTATGCTTAGTGCTTGAGTCTATTGAATCTATGTGAATACTACGCTGATATGTTGTTAGGGTTTAGCTGCGCTATAAACTAAGACTAAATATTGACGAATCATAATTGCTAAGTGCTCTGATAAGGTATTGCAATCACATATCTGTGTCCCAACTAAGGTTGCAGACACTGGATTCCTGCAACCACCCCCGCCTCTACCTCAGGTGAGACTTCATCTACTTCGCAGGTGTTGCCAAAAGGGCCAGTAGTTAGGGTTTTGTTGGTGCGTTGTTGTAGCGTTGAACCCTGGCTCTGCCCCTGTGCCAACATGCACCATTCTTGAAGAATATCAAAGGAGAGAATTTGGAATATGGTAGCCACATGGATATAATAGATTATGCAGGTTTGTGCATCTTGAAAAGGGTACTAGGTGCTTCCATTATAAACAAGTTTTATAGGTCCTAAAGAACTCCTTAAGCCGACCTATTCCAGGGAATAGAGTTGAGCCAACCTATCTCAAAGCTATAAACTAGGGCCGAGCTACATTAATTCTGGTTAAAATCAAGTATTTATACACCTTTTGTCTCATGTTTTCTCTGATTGAGATAGATGTTTTGAAGGTCAGACTTGACTAGAGAAAAGGACTAGTGCACATATTTGGTTTAGATTTATTTCGAGAAGCATATTCTAGGGAATTTTCATGACAATATTTCCATAAAAAGATTGAAGAAGAGCCTAGTAGTAACACTAGGAAAGGGACAACTAGCCTACTGTGCATTTTCTAGGGGTATTTTTAGCTACAACATTCTAGGCAGGTTTCTCCAACACACAGACACCTAAAACAATAGTA
>SNQJ01S0222652.1:0-14932 GCA_010110895.2 Picea sitchensis
GCCTCCTAGTTAATTCAATAGTTAAAATCTAAGGAAAGAGTCTTATTCTGTCTTGTTTTGTTCTAGATCCAGGTGGATCTAGGGAGATCGGTTTGTGTCTTCACTTACGGATTTATCCAATAATAGGGGGATGCATGCAGACATGTAAAGTGTGTGGATATTTTGTTCACTCAGGAGAGTGGAGAAGAGTAGTTGAGTAGAAATAAGAGAGAGCAGAGTAGTTGAGTAGGAAGAAGAGAGAGCAGAGCAGTAGACTAGAATAGAAAGAAATAGTTTCATGTCTAGTTTTGTCTAAGTCGTTCATGTGTCGATGATAGAGTTGGAATTGTGTAGGAATGAAGGAATGAGATGAGAGAACATGGTCTATGAACGAATATGAAATGAATGAATGAATGAAATATGAAGGCTTTTTCTTTGCAACCTCATGTGTCTTATGGTTTGGACGTATATATGATTTACTTTCTTATGATCAGTACTATGTTATTTATCTATGGATGAATGAATAAATTTATGACCAAGAGGTTTCCTTGTATGCATTGTCCCTTTTCATACAACACAATACTAACAGTCTATGTGATTCTCATGGTGTCTTGGGTGAGACCTTATTTGGTCCTAGACTAGAGATTGAATATGTTGATGCCTTCGGGTTTTTGTTGGTCAAGATTAATGAACCATTATCTTAAACCCCCTAGTGAAGAGAGTGGACTAAATCGAACCAACAAAAATTTCAAGCATGTATAGATTTGAAATGGAGAAGTTTAATGGCACTAAATTTGAATCGTGGAAGCTCAACATGGAGGACCTTCTTGTAGATTGAAATCTATGGGTTGCAGTATTTGGAAACAAACTTGCTAGTATGAAATATGAAGAGTGGGTGGTGTTAGAAAGAAATAACACAACTATATAGGTGCGAGAAACACAAAAAAGGACATAGATCCAATATTTACTTTGGAAACTCTTACCCTAGAAAACCAACACCCAAATAAATATCTATTATTTCTTTGACAAATCCGGCCAAACATTAGTATGCTTAAAGAATTTTACAATGTACTTATTCAAACATTTAAATAAGTTTCATCATGTTAATTACCATGGGAAAATACCATTGGCCTGTAAAATTCCAATGGTAGACCCATCATTGAGAGAATCAAGGTTATCTTAATTACTTTATGTCTGAGTCAATATTTACCCACATTTCACTCTTTAAACATGACTCGGGATAAACACATGCCCCTCTCAAATTTTATTCACCAAGTATCCATGAATAGAACATGCCCCCTATCACCTATATCTACATATAGACTTTACATGCCCCTATCCCCTAGGTCTACATCTAGACTTTACACCGATGATTCATCAAACTAGCGGTACGCATGCCTATAAAGGTCTTACAACAATATTCTCATTTACATGTGATTTTACAATTTTTCATTATGTCAATAAACATATTCTCCATTTCATTCCATATCCATATGATTCCATTCACTTGTCCTCTATATTGTTAGATACAAGTGCTCCACTTTCCAACAATGACATATTCTCTCTCTTGATGGATACCAATACCATACCACTCTAGTAAGAGAGTCTAGGTCTACCAATATTTGATCCACCAACCATGAAATGCCCAAGGCACTCTTGCTAGAGAGTCTAGGCCTACTAGACTCTAATGTCAAATGAAATAAAGTAGAGCTGTGGAATATGCTTCATACACTAATCAAATAAGAAGAACATGCATAAATTAAATAAATATAGTTGTAGTAATAAACAACACAAAAACGTACAACCGTGTTTGAATTTCTGTGGGAACTAAGATTTTAGTTGAGCAATGTTATACAACACACGTAGAGATGGAGGATATGGATTTTTTCCCTCATGCTAGTGTACTTGGTGAAAATACTAATATGAAATCATAATGACCTTAATTATAATATGAAACCCTAACCTTAATCTTGCCTATTTATTATAAAATTGATTGATATAACCGATCTATGTAATCAACCACCTTTATAATGTGGTTGTGCTAGTTCTTATGTTCAATGGATACACTGATCCAGATTTATGAGAAGAACGAAAGGAATAAAAGACCGAATACAATAACACAGAGATACTAAGAACAACAACAGATATCTAGTGAACAATAACTTCTATTGAATAAATAAAATAGGTTGAAACTGTAAAACTGCAGAACTAAGAACAATTTGCTCGAATGATGGTAGCTATCTCTGAGAAGAAATGTGGCTGCTACATGCATCTGTCTAAACATAATGATTACAATGAGGCTCCAAAGTCCCTTTTAACATTAATCATGAATATCAAAACCCTAGACATCCAAAACCCTAACCCTAGGAGATGAAACGCCAAAAGTTATGTGGGCCCCGATGGTAATTTGGTACCTTAAATTCCCAATGTCATAAATTTTGCATACGCCCTCCGTTTTAGGTGTGTGATAGCCCGTTGGAAAGGTATTCTTGAGAAATACACATTATAGTGTCAAAATATGACTCAATCTACAATTTGACTATGGCAAGCCAAAAAAATCACTATTTAGAGCCCCAAAACAGCCCTGGAAGTACAAAAAGATGTGTTGATATGAAAATTTCCAAAATAAGCCAGTTGGATTAGGTGGGAAGCCACTAGTATCCACCTAGAAGATGTGTAGGGCTTCAGACAACCCCGAAAGTGTAGAACCCACAATTACAAAGAAGTACATAAGAATGTGTTGAACTAAAAACTGTCAAGAGGGGTCAATTGGAATAGGTGGGTGGCCACCAATATCCACCTAGATCAGTCCTCCCCCTTTAGGAAGCAATGGTCTACATTGCATTGAGTACCCCCATTAGGTGAGGAAACATTTGCTGAATTTGGACCCGGGTGAGCCACTTGCCTTGGTGTAGGAGCTACCTTGCCTTGACAGCCCGATAAAGATGGACCCTCTGTTGGCGATTTCTCTTGACCTATGTGTCCACTATCTGATTATTGGATTCTTGTTCTATGCAGTCAGGGTTGAATTCTATTGGTTTCAGCTATTCTATGATCTCTGAGGTGTCCAATAATGGTGCAAAAAATGGTCGAAGGAGGTCCACATTGAACACAGGGTGCAAGCCAAGAAAGGGTGAAGTGTTGAGCTCAAAAGCATTTCTACCCACATCCTTGGTGATAGTGTAAGGCCCATAGAGAAGTGGGTGGAACTTTCAATGGGTCCCTGTAAGCCTCTCTTTTTGAAAATGTAACCAAACCTTGTCTCCCACCTCAAACTGGTGTGGTACCCTATGTTGATCATGGCACTGCTTGTACTTAGCATTTGTTTTCTTAAAAATCTCATGGACCTGTTTGCGAATGTGTTGAATCCGCTCAATGAATCTGGTGGCTTTGTCGGCCTCAGACTGAACATGGGAAGGTTATGCCTATGTGGTTGCAAGAGGTAGTGCAACATCAATGGGACCCAAGGGTTGTAATCCCAGCCCCACCTGAAATGGGCTATGGTCGGAGGAGTTGTGGAGATACCTATTGTAGCTATTTTGAACATAGGGAAGACTCTCATCCCATGTACACAGATTCTTAGAGTTGTATATGTGTAGGTTGTGCACAATCATCTGATTGGCGACCTCTGTTTGGTCGTTGGTTTGGGGGTGGAAAGGAGTGGATTTAGTGAGCTTGGTGTCCAACAGTGACAAGAAACATGACCAAAATGTGTTGAGGAACCTTTTGTCCCGATCCGAGGTGATGGTATGTGGTATCCCAAAACGGAGCCACACCCGTTCGAACAATATCTTGGCAGTATCTGTCACAATGATGTTCTTCTTGCAAGCTGTGATAATGGCCATCTTAAAAAACCGATCAACCACCACAAATACACAATCATTGTCATTCTTGGTGGACGGAATGATAGACATGTAATCCATCGAGATGAATTCCCAAGGCCTCTCAGAGGTAGGAAGAGGAATGTATAAGCCGTTCTTCTTGATGGTTGGCTTGGAAATGGCATAGGCAATGCAAGATTTGATATACTTGTTGGTGTCTTGTCGAAGTTTTGACCAATACAAATGTTTCTGTAGAACAACCATAGTTTTCTCCACGCCAAAATGTCCTGACATCCGACTGTAGTGAGCCTCCCAAATCCATTTTTCACTCTCTCTTGTGGAAACACATAGGTGGCCCAAATGGCATAACATTCCATCCTGGATGTGAAAATCGGTGACATTCGCTTCTATTCTATTGGATGACCATGTTGAGTAAGGACTGCGCCTACAACATAGTCAGAGGCATTAGTCTCAATATCGAATAATTCTTGCAGATTAGGTAAGGAGAGTAATGGAGCTGAGCATACGTGATGCTTCAGATCATCAAATGCTTATTGTTGTGTCTACCCCCATGCAAAATTTTCCTTTCCATCAGCCTTGGTTACTTGGCTAAGAGCCCATGCAATATGGGAGAGTCCCAACACGAACCTTCAATAGAAGTTGGCAAGTCCCAAAAAGATACGAAGCTCGGTTAGTGTGGTAGGGGCTGGCCAACCATGAATGAATTGGATCTTAGCTGGATCCACATGTAACCCTTTCTCATCAACAATGTAGACCAAGTATTGGACCCTGTTCATGCCAAACGAACATTTTTCCAAGTTGGCATATAGCTTGTGCTACCGCGGAGTGCCCAAAACCTACTGAATATGATGCATGTGCTCCTCCCAAGTTCTAATGAAGATGAGGATTTCATCCAGATATACCACGACAAAAGAGTTGTTGAAGGGTCTCAATACATCATCCATCAATCTCATGAAAGTTGTTGGTGCATTTGTTAATCCAAAGGGCATGACCAGCCATTCAAAGAGACCTTCTTTAGATTTGAAAGTTGTCTTCCATATATTAGTTGGTTCGATGGGAACCTGGTGGTAGCCAGACTTTAGGTCAATCTTGCTGAAGAACTTTGCCCCCTTGATTTGGTCAAGAAGGTCATCAATCCGGGGAATTAGGTACCGGTTCCTGACTGTGATTTTGATTAATGCTCTATAATCAATGTAGAGCCACTAGGTCTCGTCTTTATTCTACACTAACACAATTGGGCTTTCGCAAAGGGAGGTGTTGGGTCAGATGTGCCCCTTTTGAAGCAACTCTTGGATCTGACGCTTGATTTCATAATTTCCCATCAGCGAGTGACAATAGACTGGTCCATTAGACAACGATGCACCGTGGTTTAGATCAATTGGATGCTTGACTTGGCAGTGTGTCGGTACTCCGGTCGGTGAGGAGAATATGTCTTTGTACTCTTCCACTATCATGTCCACTTACTTCTTCTTCAAAGAGAGGCTCTGTGGAGAGGTCACGGATGTGGCAACGACCTTCTATGTACTACGAGCATAGATCAAAAAGAAGACGAACTTCTCGATATGTGAAATTACCTTACTGCATTGCTTGGCAGAGATTAAAGAAATAGCAGTACACGACACTACCTCTAGTATCCTGTACAATTGTATACCCAAAGTAATAATAACACTACGGGGTCTATACTCATACACAACATGGTTGGCCTAAAAGAACATCACAAACTTCAAGGGGAGCAATATCACACAATACCTCATCTTTGAAGGGATTGATGTTGTAGGGAAGACAACATTGTTGGCTGATGTGGAGATCTCGTCCTTGCTAAAGCCATCCAATGGTGTAGGGATGCAAGTGTAGTATTATCGACAGGTCCAACCGCTTGACAACCTCTGTTGAAATTAGGTTCTTCCGACTACCGCTCTCAACAATGACATGCACCAGAGTCCCCTTTACCCACATATGTGAGTGAAAGAGGTGTTCCAATGATCCACTTTCCACTTTCTAGATTTGATTCAGAGTCATAATTTGCCTCTGACTCAGAAACTTTCATCTTGACCACTAGTGACTTCTTGGACTGACATTCTTCAATGTTGTGCCAAGGGCTTTTATGGTATTCACACCATTTTCCCATGTCCTTCTTCGACTTCTCATTACCCTTCTTGGATTGTGGCTTGGACTGGTTGTCCTGAGAGAGACCATATTAGCCCTGTCCCTTGTTTTGTGGTTTGGGGTTGCCTTTGCCCTGCTTCAACTATGAGGAGTTTGCAGATCCAAACTCTCATCTATTTTCCTTAAATTTCTTCTCGATCTCGACAACATATCTATAAGCCGCACCTAATTATGCGATGTCCAGAAACTCCATTTCGGTTTGAATGTATCTATGCATATGACCGCGTTATTTGAATAAAAGATGTCATTCAGAGTCATTGATACCCAATTTGGTGCGCAAGGTATGGAAAATGTTGGTGAAATTTGGTACTGTCTGGTCCCTTTCCTGACGCAGTGTGGTCCATCTTGTGTACTGGTCCTCGTACCTTCCAACATCATAGTATTGTTCTTTAATGGCATCCCTAAAGGAATCCCAAGTGGGGGCGACCGCAAATATTGCATATTCCTCTATGGCCCTTTGCTCAGAGTAAGTATCCCACTAGTCCCAAATCGCTAAGTTCTCTCTTGGAAACAATGTGTCCTACACCGAGTTCACAAAAACTTATACTCGGGATTAGCTGGAAATTTTTGTAATAATTGCTACGGGTATTCATCATTACCCTATAGTCACAACTTAGATATGAGTTGTCTGACGAGACTAGTTAATAGGGTAAATCTATTGGTGATCTTGGCATTTACTATGAAAGTTGGTCAGGGACGTGGCCAATTCCATAACTTTATGTTTAAATAATGAGAATCCTAGTGCGAATACTGATGGAATCTTCACGTATCACGGCTTTATGGTTTAACAAAATTAAGATGGGTTACTGTAGCATTAATAAAGGTTACTATTGGACTGGGTTCGTGTGGTACATGGACTAGGATTGCGTCTGGATTCGCTCTTCCTCCGACCACAAATGGGTCCTCATCATATTTAATGACTGTCATTAATAGTTTTGTGAGTCTTCTGATCCTACAATGTTGAGTAAGCAGTTATGCATCAAAACAACACTTAGACAGAAAAATGAACTATATGTCGTGACACAACAATGCACTCTTCAAATTTATTAACTAAATTCACAGAAATTGCAAAAAACTCAAATCTAACTACTATACATGCTCCTTTGGACTAGAGAAATATTCCTTTAGCGCAGTTCTGAGACATATAGGGTTTCAGGTGAGTGCCATTCACCCATCCTGGCCGAAGTATACCATACAGTTCCACGAGTCTGACTGCTTCAGAAGGTCGGATCTTGGCAACTATAAATGGTCCCAACCAATGCATGCAAAAATTGCCTGGATGTTTCTGGTATCGAATGTCATAAAGTAGGACCTTGTCTCCTTGCACAAATTCTTTAGTCTTAATGTGTCTGTCATGTCAATATTTCTTCCTTGATTTCTCAACCGATTGATGAAAGTCTTCTAAAAACCTGGCCTCTTCAAGTTCTTGTAATTCCATAAGCCTCTGTACAACTAATTCCTCCTCCAACATGTGTCTAATATGTGCAATATATAGACTTAGAGTAATGAATTCTGCAGGTACCACAACCTCTTTCCCATAAACTAGTTGAAATGGAGTATACCTGTGGAGTTTCTTTGTGGTTGTTCTGTAATCACATAAAACTGCTTGGACTTTGTCATCCCAATCCTCCATGTTTGTGCAACAAACCTGTGCTAATCCTCTCTCCAGGATCTTGTTAAATTCTTATACTGTTCCATTGGATTGCGGATGGTAGGGGATACTTTTATGATGTTGGATCAAGAACTCTACTGTAAGATTTTCTATTGTACTACTGATAAAATGACCACCATGATCACTGGTCAGACTCTTAGGACATCCAAACTGATTGATAATATTTTCAAAAATGAACCTAGAAGCAGTATCAATCGAACAATCCTGAACATTTATTGCTTAAGCCGACGTGTAAGCTAATCAGTTGCGATAATAATATACATGGCCTTTGAATGCTTAGTTGTGGGGTTGATCAGCCCAATGAAGTCAACCGCCCATTTCTCAAATGCTTGTAGAGCTCAAACTAGCTGAAGAGGCAATTCATCTCATTGTGATGGCTTTCCCACTCTTTGACAGACGTCGCAAGATCTAGAATATTCCTTTTCATCTTTGAAGAGTGTGGCCCACCATAATCCATCTTGGAGGACCTTCTGCGCAGTGGCCTTTCCTCCAACATGGCCTCCTACAACTCCACTATGGCACTCCCACATTATGTCTTGTATTTCATGATCTAAGACACATCTCCTGAGGATACTATCTAGGACCAACTTATACAATTGCCTCGCAATCAATTGATAGTCAGTTGCTCTAACCACCATATGACATTTCTGAGTTGTGGAGTACGTTTCTGGGCAGGCCCCTGTACTTAAGAAGACTGTTATGTCTTCTAGGTATTTTGGTATGGCCTCAACCTAGAAAAGGTCTGCATCTAGGAGCTAATCATCGACTGCTCTGCCACTTTCTCCTAAATCTAATCTAGATAGGTGATCAGGCCCTACTTTGCATCTTCTAGATTTAATGATTACCTCAAATGAAAATTTCTAAAACAGTAACAACCATCGACAAATTCTTCCTTCCATAATAGGCTTGTTAACTAGATATTTAACACAGAATGATCAGTAAAGAATTTAAAATAGGATCCTAACAAGTAATGTCTAAACTTCTGCAGAGAATAAATCATAGCTAAACCCTCCCTTGTTGCGGTTGTATAGTTGTGCTCAGCTTGCGACAAGTTCCTGCTAGAGAAATAGATAGGATGATCCATGGCTCTGTCTCCTGGTTGCGCTAATATGGCTCCCAAGGAAATACTTGATGTGTCTACATGCACATGAAATTCATTTTCCCAGTTTGCAAATATCAGAATAGGTGTTGTGATGAGATTTTCCTTCAGTATGTCAAATGCTTTATCACAATCTAGCGTCCACTGGAACACTTCTGAATTCTTTAGTATATTTTCCAGAGGTGAGGTAATGTTTTCATATCTTCTGATAAACCTGTGATAGTACCATGTGTTCCCTAGCGTGGAGCGCAACTGCTTAGTGCTAATAGGTGGAGGAATTTTCACAATAACTGCAACTTTAGCTGGGTCTACCAGTACTCCTTCTCGACATACTATGTGGACTAACAAATTTCCATGTGGCATACAAAAGATACACTTTTTGAGGTTCAACGATAGTTGCAATTCTCTAGATCTATCAAACATCAGACGTAGTAACTCTATGTGTTCCTTGAGAAGAATTTATACCTTCCAATCATCCATGTAAACTTCTATAAACTTGTGAATAAATTCTTGGAAAGATGTTATTACAATCTGGGGAAAAAATGCAGGGGCATTCCTTAGGACGAATGGCATCACATTGTATGCAAATGACCCCCAATTTGTTATGACTGTGGTCTTCTTTTTGTCTTCTTCAACAATCCTTCCTTGGTGATACCCCAAAAATCCAATGAGTAAGATTATTTCCCCGCAACTTGTTATAGCACCTCATCAGTAAAAGGTGTTGGGAAAGGGTCATGCACACAAGAAAAATTAAGGATTTTGTAGTCTACACAGACCGTAATGTCCTATGTTCCTTTCTTTCTCTGGATGAATATTGGGCTAACCCATTATGCTTCTTCCACTACAAAAATGAGTCCATCTTCCAACATCTTGTCTATTTACCTCTTAACCTTCTCTTTCACTCTGGGGTTAAGGATATATGGTCTATGTCTTACAAGCTTTGATCCGAGTTTTAGTTCAATTTTCATCTCTCCCATAGCTCCTTTAATCCCTTTTAGCTTTGAAAATGTCTTTGGGAACAAGTCCTCATACTCTCGCAACAGGCTATGTATTTCTTGACTAGTTTTCTCATCCCGATAATCTCCTACCATAACTATATTAGGTTGCTTTGTGGTCCCTATATTGACTTTACGCAACTTCAATGGATAATTATAAGAACCATCAGTCTAGCTGGGTATAATGTTTTGGATTTCTCTGCTTCCTTCTGTTTCCTTAATGGATAAGTTTCTCAATTCTTCTAAATCATCTGAGTTTTCCAAATCCTTCTCAACATTATAGCATTCTATAGGTATCTTGTTCAAGTTTAGGTGAAGGTTAGACTGAAGTGCTTGTCTATGCTTTGAAAATACCACTAGGTCTGATTTCCATTCACCAGTATCTGTAAAAAGGAATTCTTTAATTCTTTGCAAGACTACTTTAATCTGAGGGTACTTACTTATAAATGAGAAGTCCTTGCAAAATTGATTTGCCAATGGTTGCCAGTTGTTGGTCTATATTCTACTTTCTTCATGCATGTACCAAGATTTTGGAATTGGACCTAGGAATGGGGAAATAATCGAACCCATAAGCGAGCTGGTATTTCCACAAATTTCCATTGTCTCACGCATTGTTCAATATGCACTTTATTATCAGATTTTCCATTAAACAATTGTGAAACTTGGACATTCGTCCGCATCTCCGATTCCAACTACTCCTTACCTTGAAATATATATTGAATAGCTTGTTTCACATCGTCCCAGTTCTCAACTAAGGCTTTGTGATTAGTCCACCATCTGGCAGGGGTGTCTCGGAGGGCTAAGTCCAACATTGAGATATTTTGATCCTCCGCTATATTTTCTTCTACACTGACCAGAAAACTGTCAAGTTCTGAGGTACCATCATGTATCGTGTATTCTCTAACCTTGGATCCAACCCATCTAGTTTCTCTAACAGTTGCGCATCTTCTTGAAAATATTTCATATGAACCTTGTTGCCAACTGTCAAATGCCAGTTTTGAATCTTCATCTGTTGATTGTATGATCCTCCAACTTACTGATCCATCAACAATAGTATTTATGTAGTCTTCTCTTGTTCCTGTTGTTACAGTGTACAACTGATCCAAGTCTTCTCCTTCCATATTGTTTTCTTTTGGCTCCGTGTATCGAGGTCCTACATATGGATCCAAGGGTTGAACTACTTTTATCACATCTGCCTCAAATTTCATAGTGTCTTTCTTTAGGTCAATCACCACATATTTGTCGTAAGCCCAATTAATACCAAGTAGTGCAAGATAAGGGTCCTTATCCCCCATGATTTTGATCACCTAAAAATCATCTACAGTCCTCACTCCAACAACATCTATTTCCACATTCTCCAGTCTTTCTATTTGAAAAATACAATATTGATTGACCATTCTTAGTTTGATTGGGGAATATGTCAACTCGGGTTTCCCTAAAGCTTCCCAAGTCCTTTTAGGAAGTATATTAACATCAGATCCTAGATCTAACATGACATCCTTAATCTCAAACTCATCTAGTTGGGATACTAATCCAAACTCTTTTCTCGTTTGTACTTTCCTTCTCTGCACTCTCTGAGTATTCTTCTCAGGAAGATTAGTCCTTATTTTCATTTCTGGAGATTCGTCAATTCCTAGGACTAGGTATAGTGCATTGTGCAACTTTTCTGTCAACTGGTCATTCCCAAGAATATCAGAAAATAACTAAAACCAAAGGTCAACTACATTTTGTGGCTGCTCAGGTTGTCTCATAGGGACTACAGGGTTTCTGGGTGTAGCAGGTGAAGTAGGGACTTGCACAATATTAAGGTAAACAATAGGTTGAGGGGATTTATCTTGCATATCATGACCAAGTATATTCTAAAATACTTCTATGGAATTCTTAAATAATAACTTTTGTTTCAGAGGATCATACATGTCCTCCTTAGGCGCTTCTTTCTGGATCAGAGGTAAATTATCAGCATCTGCACCAGTCTTTTCCCCTCCTCGAGTAACGATGTTAAGGTTGGGCAGTTGTCCCCTAATAAATCTCTTTATCTCTTAACTGATGATATTAGTCCCTCATTGACGTAGCTGATCTTCCCATTTTGCAATTATTTACTGGCAATCTTCAGTTACGTTCCCATTGGTTCTGCAATGAGAGCACCATGGCCACCTTAGGTGAGGAAAATATTTGGCCATGTTTCCTTACTCATCATAGTTGTAGAATCTACCTGGTCCTCTTCCCCCGGTTCTTCTTCCTCTGAAGTTTCCTCGAGATCCACCTCCTCGACCTCTTCCCGGTCCCCAAGGGGTTTTGTTCACCCTAAATGATGTTCAATCCAGTCTGTCTGCAAGTGCATCCAACGCTCTACACTGATTCATATCATGTGTGGTAGATGCACAAAACTCACAATGCACAATATTCGGTACTATTGAATACTTCTGAATAATGGGGCACTATCTTGGCCCATGCCCATGGATTCGTTAAATATCGCAATACTCAACTGATGGCGCTGCTTGATTACCTAGAAAAGCATGATATGGGGTTGGGGTATGGAATGGTAAATTTTCATACTTGCGTAAATCCTCTCCTGGGTCCTAGTGAGGGTCCCATCGGATTCTGAGGAGGTACCATTCCCCTCATCCATGGAAATTTGTTCACCATATGTCCTTCTGTGTAGCATCTGGTACACCAAACGTGCGATCGTCCTAGTCTGGGTATCATCAATTCTTGAATCTTCTCTGTAAGCATTGATATTTTCCCTTATAGTTGCGACAAAATTGCATCTGTTGGGGGTCTGATCACTCTCAGTCTCCCCGGATATCCTTCCATTACTTCAATCTTCATTTATTGTTCCAAATCATATGTCAAAGTGGCTATCTGTTGTTGGATTAATGGAATCTGTTTCAGAGGCAACAATCTATGGATATACCATTCTCTTTGATGTTCTTAATGGATCGGATGCACTAACCTCCCTATAGCATATTTAAACTTATGGATATATTCCCAGGTCGATTCACCTTCCCTTTGTTGGATTTCACGCAACTCAGACATAGCTTGTTGTTCTGAATGAGGTAGCTTAAACTCCACTATGAACTTTGTCCGTACCTATTCAAGTGTGAACGCTTGACCTTGCACTCCCGGTACTCCTGGCTCAATGGCCTTCATGTACCATTTGAGAGCATGACCTTTCAAAGTATTCTGGAACTCAACCAATTTATTCACATCCAGAGTCCCTCTGGACCACCAGATTGATTCACATAAGAACCAATGTTTCTCAACATCTTCATCTCCCTTACCCCATAATTCTGGGTACTGAGCAATCAAACCTCCCGCGTTACCAGCCATTGTTTATCTTACAGCTCCTACCAATATAAAACCTAACGGTTCGCTGCGATATACTAGGGGATCCCAATATCCTTCCAGTATTTGCGCTTCATGGTTGTGACTGAATAACTGACTGTAATGGAACAATAATAGCATAAGAAGGTAGTATAGAATTTACCACTTGTATAGAATACACTTGGGGTATGGGTGATTTGGGGCTGGTGCCACTGGATTTGGGGCAAGTTTCTTTGATCTGGGGGGTCTCATTCTCATCCTCTAGAGTGGTCTCTTAAGTCAGATTCCTGATCTTTCCTGGCATCGGGGTTGAATCTCTCTTTCTTCTTCAAGATCCATGCCAGCATCCTTTTCGCATGCTTCTACACCTTCTTCTTCTTGTCCACCCTCTTGGGGAATTCTTTCTCTCTACGCTTCTCTCTCATTTAATCTTTGACTGGCGAGACTTTCCTATCTTCTTATCTTTCGCAACTCTTCCATCTCTCCTTCCTCGACTTCTTCTGGTCTGACTTCTTTCTGCAACTTCTCGGACTGTTTTACTGCCTTATTTATCTTACCGTGCCAACACTTCTCAACTATGGTGGATATTTTCAAGTCTCACTCATCTCTTGAGTACATTTCTTGTTGCTCCCCCATTTGTCAAAGAACCCTCTCCCCTATCTCAGACCATGACTCCAGCCCAACCTCACCCCACCCCAAGTGAGGGTGTTTATGCTACCATATCAATCGGGGACACAGCCATCATCCCCTCCTCCATCAAGAAAACCTTAATCCATAACGAAATTTCTCTCAACAGTCTTCCCCTTCCGTCTTTCTTGAAACCCGCTTCTTCCTGTGAAAAATATTGGTGATTCTCAGCTGCAAACTCGATAATGTATCCTTCTAATGTTGTACTGACCCATAAATCGATCTCTCGCGTTACCGGAGGAACCAACCAATGAAGTGATGTGATATTTTTTGTATCCCAAGCACAGGTCTTCTTGACTCGTTATTGGAATTTTGGAGCTTCTTGGAGCCTATCTAACCAGTGGAAAATTTATTCCAGGAAATTAAACCAGAATATCTCGTAGTGGTCGCTCAATATTTCTAAGTAAAAGACAACATCCAGTGTATCTTTCACATATTTTCCTCTCAACTCCGCTTCTTTCCATATGAAGGCATCACAATTTCTATCCCACCATTGGTGAATATCGGATCTGTGAATTTGCGGAAGCATTCTCCCTACAATTTCCCTTTTAACGCAGGTCCTGTCAACAAAACCATTTTTTTGCCACAGAACTGATCAGACCAGGGTCCTTCTCAGGTTACCAACAAAATCTCTGAGTAATCTAGAGTGTTGGCATTTTTATCTCCTTCGAAGAGAAGAAGTCTCACCCAAAGTGTTCGACAACACAGGTATTCTAACAGAGGACGAACACCTTCAGTAACCACTCACATAACTAGATCAAATAACAACACATCGATGTTTTCACATGGTAAAACCCCTACGGGGAAACATCCATGACCCCAACCAATGCGACCACTTGGAGCAGTTTATTAATGCAAAGAAAAAGATTACAGATAGATTTTGCAAGAGAGTTTCTCACAATCGATAATCAACAAATGACCCTCCATGCTCTTTAAGTAGATATCATGGACCAATCGGGTGTTAAGCCACAGATCAATGGTCGTTAAGATCGAGGACAGTATGAACCGTTGGATCACTCTATGTTGGGAACATATCGTGACCATCGGATTTCCTAACTACAAATGCATACTAATGCATACTAAAGAAACACACTAAGAAACACACTTTTACCTAATGACATATTAGACCAAGTAGATCTTAACTAACTCCTAAGTGTCTAAATATCCT
>SNQJ01S0222653.1:0-13241 GCA_010110895.2 Picea sitchensis
GGTGAATATCAATTCCAAGATATTTGTATGAAGTCACTTCCTCCAAGTTGTTGTTGTCATATACGAAGGTATCATAAGTGATCTTATTAGATTTAATAATCATGACCTTAGTCTTATCAGTATTAACAGTCATACCCATATTGAAGCAAAAATCCTTGAGGATTCTTAGTTGGTTTTCAAAATCATGGGGATTCCTTTCCATAAGAACGATATCATCAACATAAAGAAGAAGATTGATGACTATACCAGTGAGAGTAGGGCCGACACAACCTGTTTTTTCCAAGCAATCTTCTAATTTGTCAATGTATATGCCAAAAATGGTAGGGAACAAGGGACAAGCTTGTTTGACTCTGATATTGCAGTTAATATCTTTTGACCAACTCTCAGTGTTTTTAAAATTAGAAATAACATTCTCATACATCCTTAATGAAGCAACCCTCAACTCAAGAGACACTTTTATCTCTTCCAACCTATTCCAAAGGTTTTTCCTAGGAACCATGTCAAAAGATTTTCTAAAGTCAACAAAACAACAAAAAAGATTGGTTTTAGTATTGGAGAGCTCCTCTGCAATGATCCTAAAGGTAACAAGATGGTCCACAGTTGAATGATATATCCTAAACCTAGTCTGGCCTTTAGCTCTTTTACCGTGATGTTCTAGCCAAATGCTAATCTTCTTTTCCAAAATAATTCCATAAAGCTTGGCTAAAATCGGGCTAATCATAATGGTCCTATAATTAGAGGGAATATTTCTATCCCCACTTTTAAATATAGGAACAATGAGGCTTTGCGTCCAGGGTTTAGGGAAGTCCTGCTTGACTGCTAAATTGAAGATCTTGTGTATGTGAGGGATAAGGATAGGCCATTTGATTTTAAAAATTTCAGCTTAGTAGCCTTCAATGTTCTTAACTTTCTCATTTGCAAGCCGCTTAACCTCGAAATCTATGTCATCTATAGAAAAAACTTATTCCTTTGTAGGGACAATAGGAATGGTGTCCATGGCATTAGGGAACTCGTAAAGACTTTTAAGGTAGGAATTCTAGTCCCTTAAGGGAATCCTATTATTTTCTTTAGTATTGCAGTTTAGAATTTGGCTCCAGAACTTCTTAGGATCCAACTTATATAGTTGTGAAAGTTGTTCTTGTCTTTTATAGATATAGTACCATTTTTTCCTTTTAATTAGGGCTTTGTACATATTGATCTTATCGAGTTTTAAGGACTCATTAGAAGCATCCCTAATGGCTTTCCTAGCAATTTTACATTCTTTATCATACCAAGGGTTGGTCGTTCTATGATTCTTTTTATAGGACACCTCTAAAGAGAACTTGTTAATAGAAGTGGAAATGGTAGTTGTAAAATTATGATAGAGTTCTTCAATGTTGTCCTTATAAGATATGAGATTTAATTTACTATTTAAATCCTTTAAAAAAATATTAACTTTATTTTTATCAAAGCCCAAATTCTTTTGATTATCAGAATTCTCCTCAATAAATTTAATTGTGAATTAATAAGGAGAATAACTATCATTAATTGTTATTTACAAATACAATTTTTTAATTAATTAACAATAATTTTAAATCTTATCTTAAAACATTATTCTAAAATACCATTTATTTATAATTTGACTTCTAAAATTAAAACCTCAATTAAATAAAAATGTTTTGGATTACGAAAGAACTAGACATCACCAAAAACTAGTTAATGGTAATGTGAAAGAGAGCTCTAGTAAAAGATTCATCGTCTCATTCACAACTCTTGCGTAGGATTGACGGCAGGTTGGTGATGTGTATAGGTTAAAAAAGTCGAAGAACAAAGACTACCAAACTGCTGGTCAACTACAGTCTACTTTATTCGAAAAGGATGTCAAGGTTCAGTGGAACAGCCCTAGCATTTTATTTACATCGTTCTTCACCTCACGTGTTAGCAGATTTGGATTAATAAAACTAGCACAACTACATAATTGTGGTTGATAAATGTTGAAAGGTTGATAAGATGAAAAAAATCCTTAAAAGAATATATTAAATTTTATTATTGATTAAGAAATAAAGGTTGAGCTTCATTTATCTAGTGTTAATATTTTAATTTCTGTTAATCACTTAGGTGGCAATCAGTTAGCTATCAAAGTAATTTTTAAATATGATTAGATAAATGTAAAAAAGTAAACACATAAACGGATGTCTTTATAATAGCTATGAACCTTGTGGAGCTTTTTAACTTTTAGAGACAATAAAATATTTGGAAAATAGGTAACTTTTGTTTTTCTCATGAATTTGGGATTATCAAATTATTTATTTTAAATATAATTTTTTTTTTATCAAAATTATTTATTTTAAAATATTAAAAAAAATTATCTTAAATATTCATATTACAAATGGATTATATAATATTTATATTTATAATTTTATAATTTTATTAAAATTCAAATAATTCTAAATGGATTTTAAAATTCATTGTTAATAAACTTTTAATTAATTAAAAAACACTTACGAAATAATTTGAGATTAACCAAAAAAATCAGTTTATGGTAATGTGAATGAGAGCTCTAATGAAGATTCCTCCAAGTCCATGGGGTCAATCCCATGACCTCTTGGACTAGTCCAACTCCTTAACAAATGTCCAAATGCCAATGCACCATACATATTCCTTGTTATATGCATCCACAATATTTTATTTTAATTTACACAATATTGTATGGTGGCGGAAATTAAAATTTTGAGGCTAAGCAGAATTACATGGTTTCTACCTGTGGTCTATATGACCAACCACTCAAAGGAGGCGCGGGCGCATAGCGTGGAGGATAAGGGATGGTCCCGTGGGACACGCACAAAACCAAGAGCCAATGTTTTTAAAGGGGCCAGCAACAGCCTTTGGGCTGGCAGCAGCCATCTGCTTATATGACCAGTAAAAGGGTGCAGACCCCTTATAAAGGGATTATCCCCAAATATTTTCAAATGGGTTTTGTTATAATGTTTTGGATTTTTATTGATATTATGCCTATATTAATGGATTTTCTCCATTTTTTGGGAGATATTGGGCATTTTTGGACCCCAAATTTTGGGAGAAAGTTGGAGATGAAAACCAGAACTCAAATCTATAAACGAACTGTTGAGGCCATGAGAGAAACTGATGAGATGGAGACTTATCTTTGAAGAAGTAAAGCCAAAACCATTTTATCTGCAGGAAGATTTGAGGCATTGTGTCAGACCATTTCTAGGAAAGCAGGACGTCTGTTTCGTGCCATTTTGCTGCAGGGTTCTTGAAATGCAGGCCAGACATGGCCAGTCTTGATCTTATAGCCATTGGCACTACTGCTTGATGTACTTTTGAGCTTTTGAGCAGAGATAAAGAAGCCTCCCCCAGAGAGACAAAGGCAGGAGGCAGTAGGCAAAGTTGTGTTGAACTCAGTTATCAATCTCGTGTTATGGTTTGATGTCTATTTCATTTCAGATCGCATATGTGTATAACCGTCATAATTCCTCTTCTTTCCTCATTCTTTCACTAAGTTTTCTCGATTGGTTAATTAACGCATGCAATTAAAACTTAACCATAGTGATTTAAAAGATCCAACGGATCACTAACCCACTCACAAAATTTTGTCTTATTATGAGACTTATCTAAACAAGTGTTGTTTTTTTTCTCACGCATGTGACAAAACTAACACAACACTTAATATTCATCTTAATAATTATTTAGGAATATTGTTGAAATTCGTAATAATTATTCAAATATTCTGATTGAATTTTCATTGTTTTATAGTTAGTTATTTATTTTCAAAAAATATATCAACATAATAAAACCCTCTATAAGACTCCAAAATCAAACCCTAATTCAACACACATTCATTCACAAATAAGTCAATAAGTCAATAGATAGATCCAGATTATACACACTATGGATTAACTTGGTTCTATTGTTTAAATTTTATTTCATGTAATTAAGATATAATCTATATGTTACTTTGGATCATATTCTTAAAGTTGATATTGATATATAAATATATCTTGATATAATATAGAATTAATGTAAATATGATCTGAAATATAAAATAATCTATGGATCATAACCTAATATATCATATGGATTATTATTTATCATAACATATAGAATATAGATAATTTATTACATAGACAAATTATTTGATGTCAATTATGCTACTAACCTCCAACACAATGTTATTTATGATCCTATTGTTGTAGTGATAATGATCCCTATTGTGTAGGTGTGCAATATGTTACTTAGTTTTGTTTGCATGTTAAAATACATGGAATCTAACGTATGGTATAGGCATCATAAATCTGAAATATATATATATATATATATATATATATATATATATATATATATATATATATATAAGTTTAAGTATTATTAAATATATAAAACTTGACAAAATTATAACAAACAAATAATTTTTCCAAGATTTAAATAATGTAAATATATAAAATTTGAACAGCTATGATAATTTATAAAAATGGAATTATGTTTTAGTGATGTTGAATATGCACTTGCAATGAAATCTCATCATAGTTATAACACAATTATTCAAAACACACATGAAAATATTAGACTATATATTTTCTTCAACATAATCTTATCATACAAAATGTTGTACTATTTATTTTTCTCATTTTGGTTTGTAGGGTCATCTTGTTTTCCACTCTTTCTCCTAATTCAATGTGTTATATATATATATATATATATATATATATATATATATATATATATATATATATATATATATATATATATATATTGCATGATAGATTGAGAGGGCTATGCATTTTGGTGTTGACATAGAAAATAATGGATCTATGTGCATGTCCCTCTTAATCTCTCATGCATTATATATATATATATATATATATATATATATATATATATATATATATATATATAATAATAATAATAATAATAATAATAATAATGTCTCTAAGTTGTTTTGGAGTCCACATCACATTTTAATCGCGTGTGGAATGCTTAACTAGGGTTTTGGAGGACGAGGGTTGACGTGTGGCAAACCCAGGGATGGAGGCAGCAGCCCCCTCCTCGACCTTTCACAAGTTGATTACAGCATGCTCAAAGAAGGCCACCTCTGAAGGGCCTTCGAGCTTTGTAAAACGGATTGAGGATATCCCCGAAATCACTCTTCCTCCGGATCATCCAATGAAAATAGCCATATCCACAATGGGCCATTAGTGCAGTGGGACAATTCATGGGGCTCGGCCTTCCACAAGAGCGACAGATGCTTTGAATCTGACTAGGACCACTAATAAAGAATAGTGTGACCTGTTATGCCGTCGGTAAGGGCTTCTACATTTTCGAATTCATTTCCCATGAGGATCGGGACCTAATATTCAGAAATGGGCCCTATTTGTAGAGCTCAAAGATACTACAGATCGATGGACTCCAAACTTGATCCAGTAGTGAAATCTGAGAAGGATGTCTGGAGTATGGGTAAAGATCTCCCTAATCTCCCAATCCACTGCTGGAATCCTGCTTCGTTGCAAGCAATAGGTAATGGACTTGGCCACTATATTGACAAAGCAGAAAAGATCAATATTCTGTGCAGGGATTTGTGTTGAAGTAGACATGGAAGTTGGGCTTCGGAAGCCGTCGAATCTGAAGGTGGGGGAATGCTTGAAAACACCTTCAAAGAAACTAGATATGGCTGACTACCTTTTAAATCTGAGAATCATCCGCGACTCTGACCCTTCGAGGAGGCGCCCAAAGCTGCAATGAGGAAAAAGAGAGGGATGAAGGATGGCAACAACCACGGAAAGGAAGAGCGAAACCAAATAGTCTCCGAAAAGAGAAGGCACCACCAGTTCAAAGCACTCAAGAAACCCAACGCAACGCAAACAGCTTCAAAGAACTAGGCATTGAAGGGGAATCAGCGCCCTCAACAACAGGCCAAGGAGGGGAAGGCAGGGGCATACAAAACAAAGGAGCAGAAGGAACCTCACACGACCCCGGAAGCAAAGAGAAGGGGGACTCGGAGGCAATGAGGAAGAAGGAAGCCCATTTCCTAAGGATCCGAGGCTGATCAAGGTGCTTGAAGAGGAGAGATCTCGCCAGGAACGAAGCGGAAGAGACAAGTGAAGCGTGGGACACTCCCAAACGGCCCGACAGAGGAAGGAAAACAAAAGGTGACAGTGGAGAAAAGCGAACAAGGAAATTATCAGCAGACCCAGCCAACCCTTGAGCCGTGAGATCTATGATGGCGGGAAAACAAGAAAAGCAAACAAGAAATTTTGTCCAGAGCCGCCCCTTTGCAAAATAATCAATGAAACTCACATCCTAGAACTGTATGGGTCTCGGCAGCAAGATGAAAGAAGACGCTATCAGGGATTTAATCAAAACTTCAAGAATGGACATCCTACTCATCCAGGAAAACAAAATGAGTCAACAAGACTCATTAATTGTTTTAAAAAAACGCATGGAGCGGCTGACAGGGTGGCAGCAGCATGAGAGCAGGGAGACTCTACGCACCATGTGGAGAATAACTCAAGTTAGACCTTATTCACTCGACACTTTCGCATGCACCTTGGATGCATGCTCAACTTCTACACAAAAGAATCTGGATAATAAGCATAGAATCTATTATTCAATATCTATGTTCCTCGACACATTGATGAAAAAATAATTTGTTGGCATTCTATTCAAGACTATCTTTCTGGGAACGAGCTAGAAAACATCATCTTGGGAGGTGACCTAAGCGTAACCCTATCAACGGAAGAAAAAAGCGTGGAGGGTCAATTGCTTGAGGACCCGGTAGAGTGGAGTGGAGGACTGATATCCCACTTGGGATCTGATGGACATAAAACCCTCAAAAGAACGCTACACCTGGACCAACAAAAAGGTAGGCCGGCCGCATGGGCTGTAACCTAGACAGATTTCTAGTGCAAAGTTCTTTTTTGATGTTAGGACTCATAATCACCTCCGATATCCTCCCAAACAGAACCTCAGATCATAAGCCAATCTCGAAGGCTCAAAAAAGAGATAAACCAAGGGCCAATCCCTTTTCGTTTTAACCCTGCTTGGCTTCAACACAAGGACTTCTGAAGCATAGTCACCAAGGTTTGGACCTCCAAAATCAGTGGATCTGCTTATCATGTTTGGGAAGAAATTTCAGCGCCTCAAGTTGTTCTGGAGTGTGGGCAAAAACAATTGATCCACTGTCACCCACCTGGAAAGCCAAAGACAGCTAGAAATCCATCAACTAGCCTTGGAAAGAAAAGACATCACTCATCAAGACATTATCGTGGAAGAGCAGCTCCAATCCCAATGGCACAAGCATTGCAGAGAAGAAGAAAGTTATTGGCGGTAGAAATCTTGCAGCCTCTGGCTACAAGAAGGTGACAGAAATACAACCTACTTCCACAAATAGCGGAAACAAAGAGCAATTCAAAGGCGTGACCCAAATCCAAGACCCGAACTCCACAATCTACGATCCGGAAACAATGAGCCTTAACATTTTAGAGACCTTCAAAACCTCTATCTGAAGAAAGAGAGCGCATAGACACATACTTATCCTCTCAGTGAATCTAAGCTCATAGAAAGAGGTTAATCACAAACTCTGAGCAGTCCACCACAGGCAAAGAAATCAAAGAATACGGACCAAATGCGGGACAAGCCACAGCGGATGGATTCTGGCCAGTTCTATAAACTGTCTTTGAGGAAATCATAAAATGATCTTACTAAAATGATCAAGAAATCCCAGGCAAGCAACAAGTTGGGAGGCGGGACTAACTCATCTTTCTTGGCTCTCATTCCCAAGGAAAAAGGAGCTCTTAGTTTCAGCAGATTTAGGCCTATCTCCCTTTGCAATATGAGCTATAAAATTCTCACAAAGGTAATAACAAACAGGCTGAAGAACATCCTCCCTTCCATAGTGCTGGAGAACCAAGGAGGATTCATTAAAGGTAGACATATTGCAGATAATATAATCCTCGTCCAAGAGGCACTTTATTCAAGTCTAGGCAGGAAGGAAAAATGTATGATCATCAAACTCGATCTAGATAAATACATTTGACAAAGTTAACCACAATTTCCTCTTTGTTGTCATGAAGAACTTTGGTTTTGATGATAATTTTGTGAAATGGATACGAGCTTGTGTTGACTCGCCCTGGATAGCCCCTATGGTAAATGGGAGGGCAACAAAATTTTTCAAGACAACCCGGAGAACAGCGTCAAGGATAATCATTTATGCGCCCTTATACATGCCATCCAAGCCTCAGTCTTGAGTTACCAACTAGAGAATGCCAGAACCAACAACAACCTCAAAGGCCTTCAGATAGCCCAAGAGATTGAAAGATATCAATCGTAATGGGTTCTTAGGCGATACTCTACTTTTAGGAGGCTGGTACAATATAGTAGCAAAGCGATTCAAGGAACTGGAGTGCTTCTACTTCTTTGTGTGAGGCGAAATGACCATGCAAAAGCAAAATTCTGGTTTGGAACATTACTCCTATGGAGATGAGGGACATCTCAAGAACTTTGAGTATAGAAGGCCACACTACTTGGGAATCGTTCCTTACTTGGGTGTCCCTATTTCCAAGAAAAACCCAAGAACATCCAGATGGAACCACATCTTGGATAAACTTAAAGAAGAAGCTCGGCTTGGAAGCTAATTGGCTAAGTTTAGCAGGCAGAATCGTTCTCATTAAATCTGTTCTTGCAAGTGTTCCCATCTATCAAAACTCTCTTCTCCTAGCTAATGGCACCGTAATCAACCAACTAGAAGCCCTTCAAAGAAGATTCCTATGGGAAGGCGGAAAGCAATCGATAAAGAGCCCACCTTATAATTTGGGACAAAGTCTCAAACCTTTTATGGAGGGAGGTCTAAGCCTTAAAAATATTAAAGTTCAGAATCTTGCTCTTGGTGCAAAAATGTTATGGCATATAATCAGTGGGAATCCTTCTTGGTGTAAAGAAGCCCTGTGGAAAAAATACTTCAACGACCCTCGAAGAAGAAGTGTGGAACAACAACCAAATGACCAAACAGGGTCCCCAATCTTCAACCTTTGCCGAAAGGTAAGAGAACAATTTGCTTCCCACTTGACATGGGTGCCGGGGAACGGAAAACAAATCAAAATCTGGAACGACTCAATTCTAGGCGATCCACCTTTGGCTTGGAACCAGAATCTCCACCGATTGAAAATCTGGATGGAGGAGCAAAATTTGAAAACGCTTTTTGATATCTCTGCCTGGGGGGCAGGAAGAAATAAGCAATGGCAGGGCTGGACAGCGATCAACTTGCCTTTGGACCTAGAGGTCGATTGGGACAACTTCAAACTCTCTATGCAAGGGAAATCTCCGATAAGGAGAGGTGCTAGAGACAAGAGAGGATGGGGGAAAGAAGCAAAGCCTTACTCCACTTCGCCGGGGTATTCCACCTTCCTAAGTCTCCCCCAAGCCCTCCCCAACCCGGAAATCTGGAAAATCATTTGGAATATCAAAACTATCCCAAAGGTTGACATGTTCCTTTGGACAGATTACAAAGTATCAGTTGGGAAAGAGTAGCTAAAAAAAGGATAGAGGGCCATTTAGATGCCCTCTCTGCCTTAAAGCGACCGAAACCTCTAATCATCTGCTTCTCACTTGCCATTCTCCAAAGTCACGGACATTGTCGATTAGGCTTACATGTCACCCCCAAGACATTCCTCCCTTCTCATTGATTGGCTGCCCTCTCCCGTTTCATTAGAAAGCAAAGTGAAGCTCTGAGACTCTGGCGAGGCTCTCCCAGTTCATCCTCTCAGGGACTCTGGTGGAGAGAATAAGAATCTTAGAAAAATAAGAAAGCATCACAAGTGGCTGCAGGAATTAGAGCTCTGTTTCGGGATTGGTCTAATACCCAAACCCCTAACACCTGAGCGATGGATGAGAGTGAAATGCAGGTATGCACAATTCGGATCAGAAATGCACAGTGGGAAAGCCCCTCCCTTGAGGCCTTGCTTGGGATCTCGAGAGCAGAACAACCAGTTATCTGATTGGAAAAAGATCGGAAGAGCTATGTCCTCTCCTTTATTGAGCCTCAAAAGAAGCCAATCCCGGGCCAAAATTTGGTGGAGGGTATTATCCAGCCATCTGTGAAGTTTAATGAGATATCACGATAGGCACACAGGGCAGCCTCAAAAACCTCGCCCGAGGAGCAATGGGCTCAGCAGGGTTGTGCCAACTCATTCCTTGGGCATCCCAGGGACTTAGTAATAATTGGGGACTCCCGAATGCTGGTCCAAGCCATCGTGCTCCCAAAGCTCACCAAAAATGAAAAGCTCAATAATCTCATTGAAAGAATCCGTTTGCTTCTACGGGGTTTGCACTCGTTTCAAATCTTTCACGTCCTCAGGGCGCTAAACAAAGATGCATACGTTGAAGCCAACCGAGGAGTGGAGCTGGCATTGGGAAATACTCTGGCCAATGGTATTTTGTCCAAGGTGGACCTCCCATGACCTCCACTTGCAAAGCTCTCACGCAGATCTGCTCGCACGGCCAGGACAGGAAGAGACCGAGCTTGACCTCTTGCAGACTCACACGATTGAGGGAATCCCTGAGCAGGATTTCAATCGATCCTCCCTTCCCCCAAGAGACTCACACAAGCCCGCGCCCATACCCACCGGAGGCTGTACAGCAGGAACCATAATTACAGGAGCCCACTCAAGCTTATATTCAAATTCATCCCCAAAACTCAAACAATCCAAGCTTAAGCAACCTCAGTGTAAGCACGCCCAGAGCAGAAGAAGTGTCAGGCGAGAGAGAATGGCATCCAGCTCAAGCCGTCCCCCCACGGTTGAAGAACGCCTCAAGCAGCTGGACGACAAATTGGAGAATTGAAGAATATGCTGCAGTTTCAGCTCGATTTCATTGAGAATCTTGACTCAGAAGCTGGAAGGCGCATGGAGCAGTTGGAGAAGGATCTCTCTTTTGTTAAAATCGGGTTTGCAGAGGAGCTGGATAAACTCCAGCAAGAACTGCAAAACCCCCAAAATGGTCATGAGCCACTCCAATTTGGGAAGACAAATTGTCAGATGAATCTCAGTGGGAAAGTTGAATGGCTCTGCCGACATCACGTTCTGATCGGATAAAGCGACTCCAAGCATTCTAGCGTTTTGTATAGAAGCTAGGTCACTAAATAAATTTAGTTTCAGTTCCTCAACAGACTTGGGAAGCATTTCCATTGGTTTTAAGTGTTGTATTCCTCTTTTGCTGGCAATATCTCTGTGCAGCCATGCCTTTGTAATAGATTTGTGGCTGTAATCCAGGTTTCTCTTGAAGTTGTAACCCAGTTTTGCAGGCAGAGGCTCTGTGCAGCCCTGCCCTTTGTAACAGATTTGTGGCTTTGCCACCACTAATATAAATCTTCTAAACGTTACTGTCAAAAAAAAAAAAAAAATAATGTCTCTAAGTTGGCTATGAAGGAATTATACATTTCATTTTCTTTATTTTTAAAATTTTACATTAAAGTCCATATTGTTTTATTTTAATCAATATTATATCAATTTCACATTTTCTTTTTTTTGGTTAAATTTTTACATTAAAGCTAATATTGTTTTTTATTTAGTCAATATTATATTATTTCTTTTAAATGGACATAATTACATATCTCCCCATAGTGATGCAACTCTTAGCAAAAATAAATAGTGGTAAAATTTAGTGATGAGGATGATTATGATTATGATGATTAATGTCCACTAAGACCAAATTGGTCTATCAAACCTTAAGAGGGTACATGATTACTTGTGATTCTTTATAATTTTGTTTCTATGCTCGAAAACCATTAAGAGACCATACTTTTGTTGAGTTAAGAGGTTAGGAAGGTTGGTAGTGTGACAAATATTTTGAAAATGAGATCTAATATGGGTATAGGCTGGATAATCTAAGAGAAAGTGTGTTTCATCTTCAACCTTCTTAGTGTCACAAATGTGACACACTCTTTCATCCCATGGCGTTTTAGGAATTGACCAATGCCCAATTTCACTATGGAGCTCATGAGAATTTGTTATTATTTTTTTCTTTGCGCTTGGAAAAACATATAGATAATTTTGATCTTCTAGATTAGGGTTGATTACATCCTTATAATACCTTAATTTTCTTTTTTTCTCCAACTCTTTATCACACCACATTTTCTCCTTAAATTTTGATTTGAAGTTTTTTTAATAGTATCTTTATTCTACAAAATGGTGTCTTCCATGATTCCCCAATAGTTTAGCTAAGACCGAGCATCTTTATGCCAACTTCTCTTGAGTCGATGGTGGTTATGACTCGACTTTGAAGCAACTTAGGAAGCCTCTTGTCTTCCATGTTGTTTAACTTATTCTTATACATTAGGTATATAATCATATCCATGCTCTCAATGGAGGAGATGTTTGTTTCTAAGAGGAGGATGCGATAGGGAGTATTTCCTTTAATTTTGAGATTATAGGTTATAAAATTCTTTGTATTTGCTCTATCTTTCTCCAGAATTCACGAGAGATACTACAACCCCATACTTCACATCCATAAAGAATAACAGGTGTAACAAGAGTCTCAAAGAGGAGTTTCTTCTTATCCCAACTCCAAAGATCAACTGATTTACAATTGTTTTCAAGCCCATAATAAGCTTTCCATCCCCTAATAATCATTTTCTCAATGCTATAATTCCAATTGAGCTTGTGGTGAATATCAATTCCAAGATATTTGTATGAAGTCACTTCCTCCAAGTTGTTGTTGTCATATACTAATATATCATAAGTGATCTTATTAGATTTAATAATCATGACCTTAGTCTTATCAATATTAGCAGTCATACCCATATTGGAGCAAAAATCCTTGAGGATTCTTTAGTTGGTTTTCAAAATCATGGGGAGTCCTTGCCATAAGAATGATATCATCGACATAAAGAAGAAGATTGATGACTATACCAGTAAGAGTAGGGCCAACACAACCTGCTTTTTCCAAGCAATCTTCTAATTTGTCAATGTATATGCCAAAAATGGTAGGGGACAAGGGACAAGCTTGTTTGACTCCGATATTGCAGTTAATATCTTTTGACCAACCCTCAGTGTTTTTAAACTTATAAATAACGTTCTCATACATTCTTAATGAAGCAACCCTCAACTCAAGAGACACTTTTATCTCTTCCAACCTATTCCAAAGGTGTTTATGGATAAATCCGTAAGTGCGGACACAAACCGATCTCCCTAGATCCACCTGGATCTAGAACAAAACATGACAGAATAGGACGCTTTCCTTAAGTTTTAAATATT
>SNQJ01S0222656.1:0-22475 GCA_010110895.2 Picea sitchensis
AGCTCATTCTTCAGACTCATAACTTGTCCAATGTTTCTGATCGAGAAGAGATTTGTTAGGGCATCGTACATCTTCTTCGATGAGTCAAGATGGGAGATGTAGGGTATCAAGTGGTCTTTTATAGATTCCACTATGATACTCATAGCATTGATGTCATCGTCTTTGAACTTCTTCGTAGCTGCAACGTTCTGCGGTTCCTTCTCTTTTCCTTCTTCAAACTCTGGTTTCATAATATTTCCTTTCACGATATCCAACACTTTATTCTTGGCAAGGATAAGATCAATCCTAGTCTTCCACACTCTGAAGTTAGAAGCTCCATCTAACTTGTTTTTTGACTTCATAGAGTAAGTCATGGCTGCTTTGACTTGGTCAACCCTAGATTTGACAAAAAGCTCAAACTTCACGTCTTGGCTTTCTGAGAGTACCAGGAGATGAGCTAGGCTAGGGTGCACTGATCTATCCAGAGATTAGGTCAATCCATTCATTTAAGGTGCCTCAACAAGAGGATTAAGGTTTCTGCAACTGCACCTACTAGTAACCCTAGCGACAGTGCTATGGTGACTGCTCCTGCGAGAAACCCTAGTGGCAGTTCTTCAACGAGCTTAATATCCTTACGACTATGTTTCCTTCCAGCGGTTAGACTGAATGAAGGAGGTGTGGGCCCATAACCTGTTAGAATATAAGTGGATGTGCTCGTTTTACCATTGACAATACCCTTGTCACCCAACCATAGGCCGAAGCCACCCTCCGAGCACCTAAACCTTGATAGAGAATCACTCCGAAAGCAAACCCTAGGTTAGATAGCCAAACAAAGGGTAGCACACATTTCCCCAAGGATAGCGCATCAACAAGAGTTGATCAGATAGTCCAAACCCTAGCCAAGAGATAATCCAAGCGTAACTGCTAGATGCAGCAGCTACAACGACAACTCTCCTCCAAACCTGCGCAGAAACTGGGCAACTGCAGTGCGCACAAGTGCTGCTCTGCAATTCTGAGACTTCCTGCCAAAACGAGAACTAGCCTCCTGTATTTATACTAATTCTGGCTAACTGCCTGGGCCGACTTCTCATTCTGGGTATCTGTTTGTTCAGTATATATTATTATTTTTGGCCAACTTCTTCTCTTGGAGGCTAATAACCTAATATAAATTATCTTCTTGAGCCGACAAGTCTTCTAGGGTTATCATCCAACTCATTAGGGTTTCTTCTTGGTTCCCGGAGTATTCTCTCCTCGTCAGGTTTACACGTGGAGGTAAATACCTTCCGTAGCTACCATAATATCAACATGCCTTCTATGGTTCAATAGATTTCCATTGACTACTCCTACGCCTCAATCCGATTCTGGAGTAGAAAGTTATGGCTCTTTGAAGCTAGCTGGGTCTTATAATTTACCCTTCACTGTTTGTGCTATAACTTTCTCATAAAAGCCCTGTTTGACAAACAATTTACACCATTAGAAAGCTCTCTCCGAACTCTTTTATTTGAGCTACAGAGACAAAGCGTACACCTTTGTCTCAGGGTTTTTGAGTTGCTAAAAATGCTCTTAAGGCCCTCAAAAATGTGCTGCAAAAAGATTACGTTCAAATGATATAAAACGTCGTAGAAAATCGTTGATTTTCTGCTATTGTTCGCCCTCCAAACGACTTCGTGCGGACAAATTTAAACCTGTACACCTATATTTACCATGTGCAGCAACAACACAAGGTAAATCGTGCTTCGCGCACCTTAAACCCACTGTGTATCACTTCTCCGTCGCGCCACTAACTTGCGCGCACTACTTTTATGTCGTGCGCCAATATCCACCGCGTGCAGTTTTTTGTACTGCGCATTGATATTCCGCGCGCATTTCACTCGACGCGCAGCACCATGCCAAAGTTTAATACACCCCACCATGCACCAAAACTCTGCGCGCACCATTCACTAAATTGTCCTGTGACAACATATACTCACATTGTGCGCGCAACTACCAAACTCCATTGCACTATGCCAATACTGTGCACACCACGTGCGCCATTATTATGAATGTTCACACCGCGCACACTTCTTATGCGTATGCACACTGCGCAGTGCCAAATTTAGCGCGCTCACCTGCACACCAACATTCTTCCGTGCGGCACCAAAATTTCGCGCGCGCACCATAAAACCACTATTTTTATTTTATTTTATTTTATTTTTAATTTTTTTCTCTGCGCAGTACCAAAATTTAGCGCGCACACCCACACACTAACATTTTTCCACGCGGCACAGAAATTTAGTGCACGTACCAGCATGCCAATATCTTGCCGTGCAGTGCCGAATTTAACCTATCACAAGCTTTTCATTGCGCCCTCCTGCGCACACTTATTTTTATGCGCAACAATTCCTGGTGAATTCCACTGCAGAAATTGGGGATTTTGCTTAACTTTTTCCCCAATTTACCATAGACATTCTGCAACTATGAAATTCGTTCAATTTCACCCGATAACACCAGTTCAACCTCTGTAACAACAAATCGTTGTGGGTTGACATTTCTGGAACGAATTTCCTTAAAATCAATTCACGAATTGAGAATTTTAATTACGAATTCCGCTCCATTTGTCATGGTTTTACTATAACTTCAAATTTGACCAATTCCGGGTTTGAATTTGCTAGAACAGATATTAAATCAATAATATCTTACCACCTGGCCGAATTTCTCAATTTTCTCATGAATTTAACAACAAAATTTGGGGCTTTTCCCAATTTCTATACCATATTGTAGCTGGACACTCTGCAACTCAAAATTTGGCCATTTCAAAATAAATCCTCTGTGACATTTTGCTTCAACTCAACTTGCTCGACCCATCCAGGCTCAGTGGCGAAAACTGAATCTCTGATACCAATTTGTAACGTCCGCGACCATCCATGCCGGGCCACGCTACGCTAGAGAACTCTTTCTGTTCTCTCTGCGGAACATACTGTAACATACCCAACATCTAACTGAGCTATGCCACATAAATTTTTCGAACTGCATGCAATTAAAATACATATGGATACATAACTCTTGCGGAAGCATATATATAAAAACGTAGACAGACAAATACCTTATGTAAATGCACAGATTCATACTAAAATGATAGTAAACATATACAGGAAGTACCCATAAATTTACAAACAGTTATAAACACACATAAGATAAACCCATAAATATAAGCACGTAAATAACAATGCAGCATGTAAATTTATCACCCAATTGGCACTTATTTTGGTAAGAATGTCACCAACTGCGTGCAGACCTTCCACGAACCTCCCAGCCTTAGACCACACTGTTCATCACTCTCAACAGTGAGTCACCCCCGAGCTGGGACTAAACTCCACCCGGGTAAAGGGATTCCTAACCAGGATAAAGGCTCATGGACAACAGGAAAGAATCTGTCTTAGGTGCCAACTCAACTAATAGCCTACAGTCCCTCATTCTCCACATGCCTGTCCCACCCGGGAAGTGTGCCCCTTCTCTGCTCAACAGTCCTTCGGCTACCCCACTTCCTTTCCAGGCTTTAGCAACACACCGGACAGGAAGTCTCTGAGCACTATAGCTGCAGTTCAGCACCTTCAGGAAATCAATCCCCAACAATTCTCTCACCCAGAGAATTGCTCACGGGCCTGACAACCCGCCTCTTCAGTCCAGCTCCCACGCTAACCAACTACACGAGCACAAAGATGGCTATGGATACGGGTTCAGGTACAGTCATGAAAATACGAAGGATAGCTCTATGGGTGTGTGCATGCTCATGGATGATTGACTAGATGACTGAATGATGGAAGGAATCATGGGAAGAATGATGGAAAAGATGATAGGAAATGAATTAAGTCCCAACAATATGTATGCATGTCCCCAACTTGACACTTGTCATGTTGGGAGCTACTTTGGACCACTTGTCCCTAACTTTAGAACTTAGGATAAAATAATTATCCATATTTTATATTTAAGAAATATTAATATAATATTCCTTTTTGGCTTAAGCTCCCTAGCTTAGCCCTTTTCCTTAACTTTTAGGCCCCTCCCTTTCCCTAACTAGTGGAGTTTAGTCCCCCATCTCTTTTATCGTGGTCAGTCTGCGCGCAGCAATGTATTTTATATTAAATATGAGACATGTACAAAAACAGGTGCACTGGCCTTTAACATCTAGGCTCTCCGGCCTAATCAAAACATAAGCATCCTAGCTTATAATAACTGGCTCACCAGCCTATAAACATATCATATACACAAAGGCTCCTTAGCCTCAATATCGCACGCACTCAAGTTGCTACGCCCGGTATCCAGGAATGTGCACACTTCCTCATTTTACTGGGCAATACATGCACGCACTATGCCATGAAATGTGCATACAGAATGATATCAAGACAACTCACCAACTTAAGTACATTTGCATTTACATTTACAATTGGGTTCGGCCTTAGGTATATTACAAGGGCCGTACAGATCTGGCCGTACAACAGATTGTGGGCACATTTTCCAAGGTGCTGATTTCTGGGCAGGTCGTACAACAGTACGGATTTGGCATGTTTTCCAAGGAAAAATATTTGGGGGCAGTTTTAGTGTGCTATAAGTGAATTTCTCTTGCTGGAAATTGTATTGTTGCTGCTGATATATCTTTCCTGAAGCTAATAAAATCTCTCTCTCTCATTGGGTTTCCCCACATTGGGGTTTTCCCTGGCATTGCCTAAATTTCTGAGTTGAATAGTTGTTGTTCATTGTGTTTATTCCGCTGCAAAATTGCTTAGCAATGTGTATTTCTGCTTATGGTATTTTCTGAGTGTGGTTATACATTTCAGAGTTCATTTAAGACAGTTATCTCTAGGTTTCTAAGTGTATGACTTAATTATTTACTTGTTGATTTTGTCATTTAATTTCTACAGGTCTTTCATCTCGAACTCTGCAGCAAGCTTCCTCTTACTATCAGTGATGAGCTTCTCTTCTCCTGTTAGAAACAGGTCATCCACATACAACATTAGTTTCACTGGTCCACCATCCACAACCTTGAAGTATTGGTTGGAATTTGCTTTACTCTTGGTAAAGCCCAAGCTCATCAGGAAGTTGTCAATTCTATCGTACCATGCTCTGGGTGCTTGTTTTAACCCATACAAGGCTTTCTTCAATCTGCACACATGTGTCTGACTATCATGTGTCTCAAAACCTTGTGGCTGCTCTACATACACTTCCTCTTCTATTTCACCATTTAGAAAGGCTGTCTTCCCGTCCATCTGGTGTACCTTCCACTTCTTTACTGCAGCTAATGCAAGTATAGCTCTAATCGAAGTGTATCTAGCCATAGGAGCAAATGTCTCCTCATAATCTATTCCTTCTTTCTAGGAGAAACCACGTGTCACGAATCTTGCCTTGCACTTTTCGATACTTTCATCTGATGAATTCTTCGTCTTGTAAATCCACTTGGAACTTACACAACTGTCTTCTCTTTCGGTCTTGGAACCACATCCCAAACATCATTCTTTACAATGGACTGGTACTCTTCAACCATGGCATCCTTCCATTCTTTCTTCTTTGCAGCCTCTTCATAACTGGTAGGCTCAACATTAATAATGTCACTTAGCAATGCCACATAACTAGAGTAAGGTCGTGGCCTCTTGCTTTCTCTAAAAGATCCATCTAGGGAACCATACTTCTCTGCATCCTGAATAATTTTCCGAGCCCAAGCTGGTATTCTCTTCTTGGTATTCATCTCTTGGGATGAATCTGTAGGTCTCTGTGGTTCTTCCATATCATGATCTTCTAGTACAACATCATCACTTACATCTGTATCTGTAACTCTGGGAGCTTCAGGCTCCTCATCATGAACCTCATCTGAATGATGTTGTCTTGATCTGCTGAAAGTTGTATCCTCATCGAAGGTGACATCTCTACTAGTCTCAATATAACGGTGACTAGGGATGTAAACTCTATATGCCTTCGATGTCTCACTGTATCCAACAAATATACCCTTCTTGCCTGAAGGGTCCAACTTCGATCTCTTGTCCTTGTGGACATGCACATATACTGGACAACCAAGTATCCTCAGGTGGTTGACCTCTGGATTTTCATCTGTAAACATCTCTTCTGGTGTCTTGTTCCCAAGTACTTCGTGGGGACTTCTGTTCTGGACATATATAGTGGTCCTGGTTGTCTCTGCCCATAGATGCATCGGTAAATCTTGATCATGAGTCATGGCCTTCACTGCTTCCATGATTGTACAGTTCTTTCTTTCTGCCACACCATTCTGTTGAGGATTGTAGGGAGTAGAGAGCTCCCTCTTAATCCCAACTTCCTTACAGAATGTCTTGAATTCATTTGAAGTGAATTCTCCTCCATTATCTGATCTCAAAATCTTCATCTTCTTTTCAGACAAGTTTTCAACAAGTGCCTTGAACTCTTTGAACTTGTTAAACCCTTCATTTTTAGCCTTCAAAAAGTAAAGCCAAGTTTTACATGAGAAATCATCAATAAATGAAACATAGTATACATGCCTGCTAAGTGAAGGGGTTGACATCGGTCCACATACGTCTGAATGCATAATGTCCAAGACTCCCTTAACTTTGCTATCACTGCTTGGAAATGGTTTCTTCACGTTCCTGCCTTGTGTGCATCCCTTGCATCTTCCTTCACGTTCCACTTGGATTTCTGGCAAACCTATCACCATCTTGCTCACGATTGGTAGGGCTTTGTAATGTATATGAGCAAGCCTCCTATGCCATAGTTCACTTGGAGTAACTGTACTGTGTACTAATGCCGAAAAAAAATTCCTTTTAACTTGTATAAGCCTCCTTCTTGTACCCCAATCACTACAACATCATTGATAGATTTTCCTCTAGGCCACATGAGGACTTCATCATCAATGAAAGAAACTCTGAATCCTTTCTCATCTAAAGCTAAGATAGAAAGGAGATTCTTCTTCAAACCAGGTACATATAACACATCCTCCATCTTCATAGGTTTTTCGAAGTCTAACTTGTAGGATGCTTTTCCTACTCCTTTAATGGGATATTGATAGTCATCACCTAGCTTCATCTTATGAGGTGAATCTTTCTGAACTAGATCTGAGTGAGATTCCTTATAAATAGTCATGCACTTAGAAGGACCACTATCAATAAGCCCTGTATCACTTCCATGAGTGACTGTACTTGTAAGAGCTGAGATCAAAACATATTCTTCACTTGAGTCTTTTTCTTTGGTTTTCTCATGATCATGTTCATCATCTTCTGCGGCATGAGCATGATGTCTTTTATGCTTTCCTTTTCTGACCTGACCTTTGGAGTTGGGACAATTTATGGCAATGTGTCCCATCTTCTGACAAATGAAGCATTTGTAACTTGAGAAATCCTTCTTGAACTTATGAGTCTTTTTGTAATCCACGAGGTTTCTTATGTGAATGAACTTCCTTCTTGCTCTTTCCTTTTCAGGTATGTGATGCTAGGGCTTGATTTTCTTCATCGCCTAGTTTCTCTTCTCTTGCTGCCAATCTAGCTTCTCCCTGAGTACAATCCTCCCACAATCTGCTAAACCTTGTTAGCCTTCTTCTTTAACATATGCCCTTAATGAATGATTCCCAAGATCCCAGGAGACCATTCAAGGTAGTCATCACCAACTTGGCTTCTTCGATTGTGTCTCCAGTGGCTTCTAGTTGTTCTTTGATCCGAGACACTCTTGTGAAGTATGATTGGATAGTTTCTGATCTTTGCATCTTCACATTCTTGAGTTGTGTTCTCAAGGTCATCTTCCGGTTGATATTCTTGCCTTCATACAATCGGGATAAGGCATCAAACATTTGCTTGGGAGTTGTTAATGATGAGACATGCGGGATCAAATGATCCTTGATAGAATCAACAACGATTATCTTTTCCTTCACTAGGTTCTTTTTGTACTTTGCTTTGGCCTCATCTCCATCAGGTTCTGGAACTTCTTCTTTTACAAAATCTTCTAGATCATTCTCTTCTAGAATGAGCATCACTCTATACTTCCATGCTCATAAGTTATCATCACCTTCAAGCTTCTCATCAAGCTTGGTACTGGGTGCCATCCTGTGCTTGAACAATACAATAAAAGGATAAATCTTTTCAAAGAAAGGTTTTTTACTTACCAAAGAGTGCTATGCCAAGGTGACCAGTTCCAGCTTCAATTCTACAGTTGACAAAACGTCTCAAAGTAGGGTTTATGAGGAAACCCTAATTTTCCAAAAATGTGAATTTTAGAATTTTGCTCCAAGGGAAAGGTGCGCCCTCCTAAGGCGAGTTCCTTAGTGGTCTTACTTTGACCAACGTCCTTCAAAAAGTGGGTAAAATCCCCTCCTAGGGTTTTGTGCAGTTGCACCACCAGTTGCAGTTTACAAAACTTTGTCAAACTGAGAATCTAATCCCAAGGAAAGATGCGCTAGGTTTGGGAGAGTATCCCTGATTCCCTATAGTCTTAGATTCCCTAGCGAGCTCTTCTAAGCTCTGCAAAATGGCTTCTTTTAGGCCCGCTCTGAAACCATGTTAAGATTCTTCTTAAGCAGTTAAGTGTGTATAGTATTCTTTAACTTTAGTCTATTAAAACAATAACTGCATGCATAAGGATCACTAAAAGAAAGACTTCCACAGTATACACAAGATATATCCTGGGAAATCCTCGTGGGGGAGAAAACCCAACAAAGCTTCTTCAATATAGATTCTTCAACAAGTACAATGTCTCTCAACTTTCAAGAGAGATCTCACCAAACCAAAAGATTCACCAAAAAACCCTAACCAATACAGAGTAGCGCACCACTAGACCAAGATAGTCCTTTACCAAATAACCAAAACCCTTTACTGGAACACCTTTCTTTTGTAGCTGCGTCACTCCTCCTATGTAGCTGCATCACTCTCCAAGACTTGTGCAATGTGTGAGAGAGCTTGTTGTGTGTTCTCCAAATGAGATGCCAGGCCTCTTATAAATACAAGTTGGACTGCCTAGAATTAGGTCAGGGCCGACCTGTCCACTTTACCCCTCTAATTTATATTTGACTTGTCAAGGCACAGTAGGGACGACTTAACAAATATAATATAACATTAATCTTTAGGGTTTTGTCTTGGTCAAATACAATATGAGTATAATAATAATATCTTCCGAAGCTACTCAAACTTCAACATGGTGGAGGTGCCCAATGTTGCGGTGGAGGTGCCCAACACCACTCTAGGCGAGGGTCTTACAGGGGATATGTAGAAACCTAGTTTATCTTCCTTTCTACAACGCATCTTTTGATACAAGGATTCTTATGTGCGCCCACCCCATCACAACTTTAACTCTACAACATTTGTCATGTACCTCCACAACTTTGCTTTTACATGCATTCCACAACTTATATGGGTCTTTTCTTTTTTGGAACTTACTCAATCAATATAGTGCATGCTATTCCACAATTTTACCTGGCCTCTATGATTCCATTTCAGTAATGCAGAACTTGCTTTGCCACTATAGTGTTTCACTCTTGACTTGCTTTTCCACAACTTAGGCATTTATGGTGCTTTTTTGCAACCTCTATGCAACTCATGGAGCCTGTACAGTGCTCTTTCAACAACCTTTACAGAACTTACTGGGCCTCTAGAATGCTTTTCTCTTGGTTTTCTTCTCCATAACTCATTGGGCCTTTACAGTGCTGTTTTTGCAACCTTTGCCTAAATTACTGGGCCATTATGGTGCTCTTTCCACAACCTCTAAGAAACATACTTCACCTTTGGGAAGCTCTTTTTGTAACATTTGTTCTTCTTATTTTGTTGTTACGGCACTACACTCTTGGATTACTTTTTCACATCTTACTAGGCCTTTGCAATGCTCTTTCTACAACATCTGCACAAATTACTTGGCCTCTAAGGTGCTGTACCCTTGCTTGCTTTTTGGGTCCCTGCAATAGTGAAAAACAGAGGAAAAGAAAATTTGTAGGAAGTTCACCAAGGGATAGCTGGTGGACACTGTAAGGGTGACATGACAGCAAGAAACGTTCTTCAAGAATAATATGACACACATTAATCAAAGATACATATCAGAGAATTGAAAGGCTTACATTGCAAGATGAGATGCCTTTCAATGGTGTTTTGCCTCAACTCTCTTTTGACAAGTGAGCAATTGATTTTGTTGGTCCATTCCATAGGAAAGTAAAGAAAAACAAAACAAGATATATCATTATTGCAGCTAAATTTTTTACTAAACCAGCAGAGGCTAAATCTATGCAGGATTGTACCTACTAATACAGCTACATGATTTATGTATGAAAATGTTTTTATTAGATTTGGATACCCTTTATTGATTAAAGCAATCAGGGGTAATGGTTTGTCGATGAGACAGCTAAGATCATGCTTCTGAATTTATAATTCAACATAATAGAAGTTCAGCTTCTCATTTGGATGGTAATATATCAAGTGAAGCGTTCGACGAGATATTGGCATCAAAGTTACAAACACTGTAATGTCAAAGAATATGACTGGGATGATCAAACCGGTAATCTTATACACACATCGAACTGCATATAAGAAGTTGACTGGTCATACCCCATTCAAATTGGTTTATCATCAAGAAGTTCTAGTTCCATTATAATTTTAATCTCGTCACTTCGAACTGGAGTTGTGATGAAATGGGATGATAAAAGTTTGCACTGAGAGAAACTTTAACAGCTTGAGCTAATCAACTTGATGAATTCTAAAAGCCTTGTATATCGCAATCCTAGGCATCACATGTATGCTTTAAAATGAATGCCAATCTAATCAGCTAATCAACTGTTGAATGCCAAGCTAATCAGCTAATCAATTGTTATGGGCTCTAAATTATTATATCACAATCTTAGGTGTGTCATGTACGCTTTAAAATCTATCTGTATGAAAAAATGAATGTGAAGATGAGTTAATTCTAAAAACCTCATGTCTTGTGGTTATGAGAATCCCATTTGCTCTTACCCTAGACTGTTTCTATTAATAGTTCAAATTTTTTGTCCTGAGTTCTGTTCTTGGTCAATGACGTTGGGGATGCAGTTAAAATGAGATGGCTGTCATGAGAATCTAGGTATCCAGGTTTCTTCTCCTCTTCTCAACCACACTTTATATTATCCAAGTGATTACCTTAAGTGATCTAATTACACTAATCAATGGTGCCAAGCAAAAGATAAATACCAACAGTGGAAAATTTCATAACCTTTGATCCTCTCGAATATCTAAAGTTTCCCTCTTGCTAAACAAAATCTGAAACATTTATTTCATACCCCTTTTACTTTCTCTATGTTTGTTATAACATTTTTCTGTACAAGCTTCCAAGATCAGCACCTATTTCTTTCTTCCTCAGGAAACTCCGTACCTATTAATTTTTCCTTTTTAAAACCTATATTGAACTCTGTTTTGAAAGTAAAAAAATTCAAACTATTGACCTTCCAGATTCTTAACAGTAAAACATGTTGCCTGGTTGTGGGTCTCTACCTTTGCAAAGCCCCTCCTGTATGAACAACTGAATTGTTTGTAGCTATATTTAAAGACACTAAGCCCAGGTCTGTTACATACATTCTCCATGGCAGCTTCTAAGGGTTGAAATTTTGTATTACATTTAACAATGTCATTATTAAGGGTAAATCTCCTTAGCTAAATTTTAATTTCTATTTTCAAAAAGATCTATCACATCCTTGACTTCTATAAATCGGTTTGCAGGCCAACAAAATACACCTAGAGCTTAATCACTTGGTGGAGCTCCTAGGGCAATGGGTTTCCACTACCTGTGTAGGGAGTTGAGAAAATACGAGAGATCCCAGTCAGAGGAGATCTTGCAGTTTTCAAACCTGGTCCAGGTGACAAAAAACTAGAAGGGTTACTGTTGAAATTATTAGCACCCGAAAACTTTCATGCTAAACAATAGATACGACTTTTAGATACTTGTGCTAACTTGTGACACATGAAATTATTGTGGTCCAAAATATCTTAATTCTGCATAAGAATTTGAACATGAGCACAGGGTTGAGCAACTTCACCAAGACAAAGGTATTGTATTTCCATAGTCTTAAACCCAATCTCTCTCTAGAGCTACTACTTAGACAATGAAAGTAGCAACTGGTTCCATCAATCATGTAAACTCAAGCTATCAGTGATTAAGTTATTAAGGCATTGAGGATATCAATATGGTTCGAGGGGCCTAAGTATAAGAGGTGTAAATTAATTTTCAGGATTCATTACATATAGTGTTTTAACTTTTAATAAGCCCGACACAAGAGTTTGCACTACAACGAGTAGAATTGCTTCAGCTTAGGTGCCAGGTCTGAGGGGCATCTAGTTTGGCAAATTGCTCAGGAGTTTCCCTGGCCTCATTCCATGTGGGTAAGGTACACCATAGTGAGAAAATTTTAAAATTTTACAATGACAGGTTGGGCAAAGTAGGGTTTTCTCAGGAAAATATTTTCTTTTGATTCATGTTTTTTGTCTTGTCTAAGTTATTGTAGATGTCTTTGCTCCTTTCATTTCTTTTACAGTAAGCTAAATGTTCTCATAACTCAGCTATTAATGAATTGAGGAATTCAACAGGCTTCTTATGTCTCAATTATGTTCAAATAGATTTTAGCCGATACTTACATTACCTACCTGCACAGTGGGAAAATTATGTAAATTAATATTCTGTTGAAAATTGTTTCTGAAGCCAGATTTTAAAATCAGGAAGGATTTTCCCAAGGATAGGATAATACATTTTTCAGAGCCAATTCAACCCATGTTAAAAGTTTCATGACTTTAGTATTAGTCTTCTTAAGATTGTTATATATCATTCTTATGTTTACAGAACATGGTCATTTATTTTTTATTTTTGTGTTGATTATGGTTGTATCAAATACAGATACATGCCATGTTGAGTTTCCAAAACTTGAAGCATTGAACATTCTTTGTGAATTTTGTATGCACCATTGAAACATTGCCAATGACCTGTGTCTGTTCTGTGTAAAATTGTAGTTATACAATTTTCAAACATAGACAGAAGGTCAGGCTGTCAGGAACTTTCTTAAACACAAATGATAGAAATTATGAGTGCTGATTGTTGTGCATATTTTGTATGCACATCTATGTTTAGAATTTGGAATTTGTTATTTATATTGACATGTTTACTTCTGATCCAACCATTTAAGGTATGTACACTGATTGTATGTTGATTATATTGTAGCAACTGGAAGCACAGGGTACAAATTCCTTTGTTATTCTAAGGAGAATCCACTGCAAGGTTTTTATACATTAAGGAGTTTGGTTGATGACGAGATACTTTGGCTGGGAAAAAGGTTGCCTTTTAGACTTCTGCTTCCTTGCATCTTTGTATTGGAAGATCAGGTACAGTCATGGATGATTGTGCTGACAGGAGAAATGCACTGCCTATTGGAGCTGGTAGGTGGGGTACTTGTTTGTAGTTACCATACTGAAGACATGGAACCATGGAACTAAGGGAATACTCCAAAATTGGTGGACATCCCTCAAAGAGCAAGTCACCGTTGGCAAAGTCAGTTTCAGCAGTTCCTAAACTAGGTACCTCCAGTTCATCAAACTTGAAGAAGACATGCAAGGTGCAGCCAAATTCTGCTGCTGCTGGGCAGTCAAGTTCAACAAGAAATCTCGCTGTTGGGTTGGGTCAAACAGGGCAGGTTAGAGTTGCATTCCATAAGGGAGAACCAAGCAATAGCAATAGACTTGGTCTATCAGAAATATTGATATGACAAGCTCCGAAGGATCAACCTCTGACTTGGAATTTCTTCAGGAAACACTGACTTCTTCTATGAGTAGAAATCTCTTTTGTGGTGGTTCTAGTTTGGAAAGGACAGATAAAAGAGTTGTTTCTAGCAGGTTTCTCAATAGATACGAAGTTGGAATGATATGGAGTCATTGAATGTAAACAACAGTTTGTCAGATTTAGTGTATGGGGAACAAAACCATAACTGGACTGGTATAGAGGAAAATGGGACTAGGAATATAGGAGCAGGACCTCCTCTGATATCTGGGCTCCTGAATGATGCAAAAAGTCGGTCAGTAATTTTTGAAAATGATCATGAATCTGCCCCTAATGATTCTTTTGTCTCTCCCCAATCAGTGGCTGAAGATCTATTTGATGTGGATGTTGCTAGTAGCAGTGATTCTCTCTTACATTCTAGCCCACTGTTAAGTCAAAGAGCTTAAGACCATGGGAATTTCAGAAGTCCAATGCTAGGCCATGCAGATAACTCACCTGTGAGTCTTGGTGAGGTTGTGAATATGTCTATGTCTTCTGTATCTAAAGTTAAATGCAAGGCTTCTATCACGTGAACTGCAAGCCAAGTTGCAAGTAAAATTTTATTTCAGGAAATTCCTAGTATAGGATCTGGATCTGGATCAAAGGATAAGTATTTCAGGAGGCCCTCAGCAGGAGCTAGTAGGTGCATAATTTTGGCTGCATGTCAGCATCTGATGCACTTCCTTTTAATGTTTCTTCATCCAGTGACCAGGTCGTGGAGTAGCCTGGCAACACAAGACTTAATCTAGGTGGGAAAATAATTGATGGCCATGATTCAGCAAGGAGCCAGCACTTGGCAAAAGTGCCAATGGCAAGCAATACAGGTGGGCCAGTGTCAGAGAGAACTATCCGTGCTGGAGCAGGAATTGGCCAATTCCATATGACTTCAAAGACCAATTCAACTCTCAAGCATCTAGAAGAACAGTTTGTGCTATGCAACCTGGTACTTGCTGTTCCCTGGGAATTCTGGGAGGGGATAGTGTTGTGGAGTTTGGGATTCCAACAGAAAGCAACAGCAATAGTATGGCAGTATCAGACCAATCTAGACTTCTTGGTAATAGATTTGAGGTACCAATTCCTTCCTCTTTCAGGGGGAAAAGTGCCCATGCTGTTTCACAATGGAAAAATGAAGTCTTGGATGTAGTGGCCTGCACAGTGGAGGAGAGGGTTGCAAGCCAATTTGTTGTCAGCACCAAAAGGGKCACATCAAGTGCAGACCGTTTGGATTAGCAGGATCTTTAAGTAGACTCAATAATACTTGTATTAATACCAATAGTAGTTCTCACAGCCTTCTATCGGAGGATAATGTTGGCAATAACACATTGGCTATATCCGGTCCAGCACCTTCAAGGGCACCTCCAGTACCCCCAAGGGCATGGTCTGGTCGGTCACAGACAAATGCAAGTTCATCTACATTTTTATCTTTCTCAGGAATTGCCCTGGCTTGGACACCCCCAACTTTGCCCTCATCTAGTGCTACATCTCTTGCATCTTCAGTGGATACAAATTAGTCTAGCTTCCTTGATGGGCTTGTTTTTGGAAGATCAGGATCAGGCGGTGAGTGTCCTGCTGGAAGGCCCATGTTTGCACACTCTGAAGTTGGTGGATGCAATTGAAGTTTTTATGCACTCCTCCATTGAAAATGACAGTCAAACACGGTATGCAATTGAAGGACTAGCAGAGATACCTCCCTTCTTGTCTCTCATCATGTGCATGCCTTTAAGCTTGGTTCTCTATTTCTTTAATTTCTTTCATTATGCTTCTGCATGTTATAGTCTTCATGTCTGTTTTTCTTGTCTCGAAAATTTAATTTGTCAGTTATTTTTTGCATGTGTGGATAACAAAAGTTAAAACCGTTATATCCAATTGCAAATATGGATGGGATGAACCAATTCTTGTCTCCATGACAGGTTTAAGGCATCCTGGATCTGTCTATTTATGTGACTTATGTTTGCCAATAGCTTCTGCCTGATGCAGTGCAATATGCACAGATCAAAGTGAAAATAGATGGTTGGGAAAATATATAAATAGTGAATGGAATTTGCAAAGTGTGTTTTCAGTGGATATGTGTCTAGAAAATGAAGCATTTTTGCATGAAAGCATAAAATATGTAAACCAGTTGGTTTTATTTCTGAAAGTGCTAGATCTATCTTTGTTTAAGATTAGTTTCCTGTTGGGAAAATAGTGCATGGATGATGGTATTAGTTATTTTAAATCGAGACTATTTTTTGCCTTATATTTGTTATGTGTTGTGTGCAAGGATTCTGGTCTATGGAGCATGGAACTTATATGACATAATTGTTTTTTAACAGTTTCAGCTACAACAAGATCTAGTTGATTGCATCTCATTCTTGCTAGAGCTTAATTCTTGTATGCTGGTGCATTAATAAATATGGAAATGTATTAAAATAAATATTGATTTTTGTGAAACGTATTCACCTATAATGCAAAGTAAAGTCTTAGTCAGTTTGGATGTCCTTACTCTGGTATAATTCTTCTTTGCAACCATACAATGAACTTACCCATGAATATTCCTAATGACATTTAACTTGCTACTGAGCTCTGTCACAAGTGTATGCTGTACTAGTGTACATAATAAGCTTTTTCTATCTCTGGTAGGAGTTATGGCTTTCTTGTTAAAGAACAGGAATGAGGGCCAGGTAATTAGATGTATGTACATACCAGAGTCACAAATTTTCCATGAACATTGATGACTCTTTCAAGTAGGGCCAGGAAATCTGAAGGTTGGCTTACATTGTTTTCCTATATATGTTTGTGAGCGTTGATAGACGAGCAATATATGAATTAGTGCCAGGAATGTAGAAGAACAAGATATAGATGAAGATGAAGATTTAGATTTGGATTTGGATTTGGATTTACGACACTGGAAGACAAATCATGCACTGGAGACCAACAAATGTTGTACTCAATTAGTTTATTCTATACCTTTAATAGACCATTATCTGTCTAGAGATTTCTATATTATTTCCTTTACATGCTGGCTGAATATGCTTGATAGAAAAGATAAGTGCATCATAATTCCTAATAGTTCCATCAAAAGAATGGGAGATTTCATCCTGAATAACATTATTCTTAAGGATATATTCTGTAACTTATATTTGTGATTTGTTGGCCTTAATACACTGATGTTGCTGATCCGTTCCATGAAAGGGTTTTGAAAAAAATTAGTGAAATGTCTTTTTGAATTGGCTGCCAGTTCCAAGGATTCTTTTATGTATATTTGATGTCTGAGATTTCCAATTAGCCCTTATAGTTGCTGAATACTCCTAAATTTTGAAAAACTTATTACGTTTGTATATTTTCAGTTGGGCCTGCTTTAATGTGGTTTATTAGTATTCAGAGTTAAAGAATTGCTTATGAAGAGGCAAGTCAAAACTTATTGCCTAATTTCAAGTACGTTCAAGGTTTTTATGATCATACAAATCCCTAACCTCAACTTTTCCCTCCCCTTTTTTATTTCTTTTCCTTTTTAATTATTTCAGATTTGCTTTTTTTTTTTCCATAAATGGCCGTTGCACTATTTTTTGGCTACTTCCCTTCTATAAAACGCCATTATTTTTCCATATTCAGAGTCCATGTACATCTTCTTATGTACTTCATGACTATTATATAGATTACTAGGTAGCATTGGTGTTTCATTAGTGCATCTTCTTCCTTGTTATGACTTTGCTCTTTTGCCATTAGAAATATGTTTTGAAACATGAAACTTTCAATTAAAATTTTTATATTTGTCAAGTCTTGAAATTCTTATGAATCATTATGACAACATTATGTACAATCAATTCTTGGAGTTGCTGGAAAATGAGTTGCTTAAGGCTTATCTGACCTAATTTTGCTATATTGATGTAAATCCTCCTATTGACCTGTATTTTCCTGATAAATGATCATGTCCAAATCCTGACTATTTTGAATGCTGCAACATTACAAGCCCAGACCTAATGTGAGAACGTAGTTTTGTTAGGTATCAAATCTATCAAAACGAACTATTTTCACATTTTCAAATTCAAATAGTTTCTTTTCACATATTTGCTGCAGGTACAAAAGAATTTACCAAAATTAAGGGATGTAACCAAAAGGTGGAAAAAGCCTGAGCTACATTGTCATTCAGAACACAGTCAAGATTTCAAGACGTGGTTGGGTATTGATATTGGATTCTGTCTATCCTACTCAAGTAATGCATGCATGTTTTCTGTTTTGATTGATATCCAGGAGTTTTCATTCTATAGCTTATGTACCTTAGCTTATGTATCTTAACAATCATTGTGAAGTTAATGAAGCAAAGGTTAGTGTTAATATTTGTATGATGATATAAACTGTAATAAGAATGGGCAACATCGATTCTCAATAGCCCTTTGGAAAGGATTTTGCAACTAAAATCCTGAAGTGAGTATTGCATTTCCATGATATAACTACATATCTTCTAAGTCTGGTTTTCATGATATAGCTGTTTCAAGGGAAAGAATAGAAATGATGCAGGAGCATCGTTGGCAAGCACGCGGAGTAGGCACTCAACGCATGAGAATCTTTACGGAATCTCAATGCTGGCAGCCTCAGCGAATATTCTGAAGCACATCTGAACCTAGCGATTAATATCTCTAAGTCTGGTTTTCATGGGATATAACTTCTCTGTGGAAAGAATAGGAACCCTCCGGTGAGTTAACTTCTTCAACAACACTAGTGATTAGAGTCTTGAGTGCTGAGATTTCTGGGTAAAATGGAAAATCTTGATTCATTGCCCTTCCAATGGTTGAGTCGAACTTAATGTGTTATACGTATTATACCAGTGACTGAGGAGGCTATAGTTACTCCATTGTGGAAGAACTTTAATTATTGTGGAAGCACTTCAAAACTTGCTGCTACATATAATAGGATCCTTTGCATGTTTCCTCTTCTCAAAGTAGACTTCCATATTTAGATTGGAATTGAAACAACCCTTTCTAATTGAATTGATTTATTTATCCTTTTAGCTATCTAAATTACCATTGGTGTCTGGTTATGATGAAATTATTGTTTACAACTTAGTGTGCCAAATGGGATATAGAAGAAGGCTTTGGAATGGTATTTTGTATTATGAATAAGTTCTTGTGTTTATTGGCTTGAAACGGGTTTTGGGATATTTACGAGTAGTTAGAACTAGAAGTGTTATTGGTCCACAACACAACATTTTTAAGTAGATATGCAAATACATGTGGAAGGTCAGAGTATTAGCTAACTTATGATTAATTCAAAATTGCAAAGCATAGTTTCAAAATCCAAAGTTAGTTTTTATGTATATACTATATTGTGTGCAAGATATGCAGTCACACATGTGGAAGGATGTAAGTATTGACTAACTTTTGATTAATTCATGACTGCAAAGCATACTTCAAAATCTAGAGTCAGTTATTCTAATGTCATTTTTTGGCACTTGGTTCCTTTAGGGTGAATTGATGAGGCACCAAAAGTCTAATACTGATAGAAATACCAAGGAGAATACGCTGACTGTAGCTTGTGACTCTGTGTTGGTATTAGGTGATCTTTCTCTTGAATCAACTGTGGATGCTCTAACTACGGGGACAAACACCTATGGGCATGGGTGTAATGTCCCTTTCCGGCAGGACTTCCGGAGAGGAGGGATAAGTAGTCTAAACAGCCCTGCTAGACTATAGCCAAGGCTGCATTGTGGTAAACGTGGTTACTAGAGGTCACTTCAGCCGAGGGTGTTATAATTCGAATGTGATATTGATTTAAAAGTGACTAAAAGCACTTTAAGCCAAAGTGAGCTAAAAATATAAATGATGAGCTAAAATAGAGTCAACAACAAATTAGGGTTTCTGGCAACATAGGAGAAGGTAAAATGACCTAATTTATCATTATGAAGAATTTGACTTGTCATTGAGGAGAAAGGCACATCTCAGTAGAGGTAGCTCAGTGGATTCCAAAAGGAATACACCAATGGTTGATTTAAGTGTTGAGAGACACAATCTAGACCCTAGTCACCGGAGAGATCAGCTACTACCAGACTTCCATCTTATCGCTAGCTGGCTAATGTGTTGCAAAGCAGAAAAAGAGCATTAATTTATTCAAGGTGAGGGGTGTAACTTCGAGGAGGTTTAGTGAGTCAATTGTCCCAGTCATGGAGAATCCAATGATTCCCTTCTGATCCAGTTGAGAGGAGGGTGAGGTTTACCTATTGCTTAGTTTCCCTAGATTTTAATTCCAGAAATCATCTCTGTGGGCTTACTACTCAGCCATTGAAGGTGTGACAATTGGGAGGACACATTTGGGATTCTTGAGAGATCATTAGATCAGATCCATGGAAATCCTTTTGACCCATTTCAGAGGAGCCTAGTGCGCTCTGCCTTGAGAATCCTTTATCAGCTTTCAATTCAATCTGCTGGATGAATCACTAGGGCATAGCTTCCAAGTAAACATTAGTTGGGGTCCACTTCCGGGGGTCCATCCCAGATCCATGCATTGTCGCAGGGCTGGATCTTCTCATACCGGGCCACCGAGAGTGCATGAGGTCAGTGCACTGCTTGAGACAGCTTTCCAGAAGATCCGAGAGGAGTTCAAAATTAACGGGGAAAAAAATCCTTTCCATACTTGCAAGTAGTTTGCTCTATTGAGCTGCAAGAATCGCACATCGATCCTATAGCTCATCCATTGATCCAACAACTTCTTTGATTATCAGGTATTATTGTTTTAGTTTCTGTTTATTGTATTCCAAATTTTAAGATCCTTTTGTCTCTCGATCTAAATTTTAAGAGATTTATTTTATTCAACCACATACGACATCGTAATCCGCAGAAATATCATAATACATGGTTTGCGACTTTGTCCTTAATTTACTATATGCATTTTTATTTGTTTAATTTGTTTACCTTTCTTCATAATTCATAAATTGGTAGTGGATGGAAATGTAATATATTTCTTTATTTTTTCATATTTGTTGTACATGTTTGGTGGAAAACAACGAGTTTACAAAAATTTGCCATTCAGGTGTTGAGTTATTCTCATAATGCTTCGGGTTGCAAGCGCAATTGGAGTGTATTTGAAACAATACATGCGAAGAAGCACAAAAGGTTGGAATATCAATGCCTAAAAGATATGGCCTTTCTCTGTGTTAGAATTAGGGTAAAAATGCAAAACAATAGTATCTTTTTTATTTCAGTGATCAAAACAGCTAGATCTATAAATCAACAGAGTTAAAACACTTAGAATTTAGATCTAAGAGAGACAACAATAAACTTAGTGAGATCAGAAATAGAAACTCAGATCTAATGAGAAAGTACTCTGCTGATGTAACAGTGAACAGATCTGGATAAGACCAAACAGTACAATAGATCTATAAGGCTAAACACAGATTTGTAGATCTAACAACTAATCTGATCATTTCACAATAGAACAGCTTGTAAATTCAAAGTATAGCTTCAGATCTAAGTAGTTAAAACTCAATGCTAAATAGATCAAAACAGTACTGAAGTAAAATCAAGTTCAGATCTGAAAGAGATGAGTAGGCAGCTTACCTGGTACAGCAGCCTTACCTCTGAAGAAAAACAATAACCATAGGAGATGTAGAACCCTTTTTTGTATGCTCAGACAAAGGTTCAGTTCATAGATCTATCATGGATCCCATGCCAGTGAATGAAGAAACTTTCTTGCCACCAATAGAAAAAGGCCACAGGAAGAAAGGAGACAAAATCCCAACAGTGGTTATAAATACTCAAACCCTCACTCAGAAAATCAAACAATGAAACCCTTACCCCAAGTAACTTTAGAAGAGGTTACAAAGGCACTGCACAACAGGACTGTGGGTAAACCCTCATTATAGCAAAAGAGAAAACTAAAACCTATAGGTATGCCTCAGCAGGAATAAGGAGGGATAGCACCCTACAAGCTCACCACAATAAGTGGGCCGCAGACTAAGAAGTTCTCCACACAGCAGAGAGGAGAAGGCCACACCTTATAACTTAGTCATAGCAGAAGAAGGAGGAGGCCGAAACCTAATATACTACTCACACAGCAAGAGTAGAGAGGGGCCGCAACCTCTAGAATCAGCTCACAGCTAAAGGGAGAAGGGAGCCGCACCTTGCACACAGCTCACACAAGGAGAGGCCGCACTCTATCAGTCCTCAACGGGATCCGCTGCCACACACAACACCAACCCTGCAACAAATATGGACACCGCAGCAAGGAGGCTCTTACTCACATCAAAAAGGGGCCGCAGCAAAGAAAAGCACCAGCAGAGGAGGGTCGCAAATGAAAGACACCAGCAGAGGAGCCGCAGCTAGGAGAGATCCACACACTTAGCAATAAGTGAATAATAATAATGTGAGTGAAGTGAGAGGGGTAGGGGTTGTAATTATACTTTTAGGCTAGGGCAAGGGTTTAAAAGAAAAGGTTTAAAAATTAAAGTTAAAAATAAATACAATTAAAATAACATGTTTAAATTAAATTTAAACATGTTATAATTTACATTTTAAATTTAACTTTACTTTATCCCTTGAAAAAAACAACAAAGCCCCAAACCAACACATGCAAGGGTAAGAGAGGGTTAGCTAGGTGGAAATACTCATTTCTTCATTCAACATGGTGAACCTGTTACTTTATCATCATGCATATGGGACTTATCCCTCATGTGGTTATGTCCTTCTTCAAGGAAGGTCATGTACCATCAAGATACTTGATAGAGGATCAAGTAGCCCCAGAACTTTTCCTGGGGTCTTATCCACCAAGGTCAG
>SNQJ01S0222657.1:0-14932 GCA_010110895.2 Picea sitchensis
AAGAAAAATATGCAGAATAGCTCAAAAGTTCTGGATGACATTATCAACAATAAAAAATCTCATCTTGACAAGTCCGGACTTGGATACAATCAGACAGAAAAGGGATCAAGCTCCAAAACAACAGAGCAAGAAACAAATCCAAAGCGCTATGTAGAAACAATCAAAGAGGATATGAAGATATACAAGGAAGATTATAGGGACACTCCTCCACCAAGAAGATTCAGATTTCATAATCAACAACAGACATGTAGGCCTCAAAAAGAAGAAGGATTCATAAGAGAACCTTCTTTCAAAATATCTTCAACTCCCAGGTATCAAACTAATATTTTTGGTTTATGTTATGCATGTAATAATTTTGGACATAAAGCTGTGAATTGCAGAGCTAAAAACAGGAACAATAACAACTTTGAGAGTTATACACAAAGGGATTATTCAAGGAGACCTAGTGACACACAAAGAATAAGTTACAATAGGTTTGAATCTTTGAGCACTGAAGTGGAATGTTACAAATGTAACAATTTTGGACACATGGCCAAGGATTTCAGAATGACAGTCCCTCCTAAAGAAACCCAATAGAATAACAACAGTCACAAACAAGAACCTCAGAAACTGACATGGATAAGAAATCAAGATCAATATAACAATGAAGAATGCACAGTCGCTATACAAGATAAGAAGAAGAAACATGGTTGGTATGTTGACAGTGGATGTTCAAAACACATGACTGGTGATGAAGACAAATTTCTTACATTACGAAAAGAAAAAAATGTATCAGTCTCCTTTGGAAATGATAATTCATCCAAAATCATTTGAGAAGGCACAGTCCGAATTGGGAACAAGAATGAAAAGGCAAAAAATGTTCTACTAGTAGAAGATATGAAACATAATCTTCTAAGTGTGAGTCAAATGTGTGACCAAGGTCATAAACTTACTTTTTATTCAGAAAAGTGTGAGAAAAGACAAGAAGGTTCAGGGAAATTGGTCAGTACAACTGCAAGAACTTCAAACAACATATATGTGTTAAGTGAAATTGGAAATGAAAAGTGTTGTCTAGGAAAGGAAGATGAAATTTGGCTATTGCATAGAATAATGGGTCACATGCAATTTGATAACCTTGTCAAAGTCAGCAAAAGAGAAGCAGTTAGAGAAATTCCCCAGATCATGAAACCAACCAACACTTTGTGCAAGCATTGTCAACAAGGAAAGCAAAGAAAGGCCAAGTTCAAATCAAAGGAATATTCAACAACAAGACCACTGGAAATTTGCACATTAATCTAGTTGGACCAACTAAAACACAGGGATTAAAAGGTGAAAAATACTTTATGTTATTAGTTGATGATTATACAAGAATGACTGCAATTTTCTTTCTCAAGAAGAAGTCAGAAGCTTTTGAAAACTTCAACATCTACAAGGAAATGGTTGAAAATGAGATGGATTCAAGAATCAAATGTTTGAGATCTGATAATGGAGGAGAGTTCACTTCAAAGGAATTTATGGACAACTGTAGCAGTCATGGAATAAAAAGACAATTATCCGTTGCTATGACACCTCAACAGAATGGAGTTGTTGAAAGAAAGAACGGGATAGTACAAGAAATGGCTCAAACAATGCTAATGGATTCCAAATTGATAGATATATTTTGGACACAGGCAGTGCATACAACAATTCACATTCAAAATAGAGTAATGCTCAGAAACAATAGTGATAAAACTCCCTACAAGCTATGAAAGGAAGACTAGCAAATGTGAATAACTTCAGAGTTTTTGGAAGAAAATGCTAAGTCAAAAGAGAAGATGACAGAATGGGAAAGTTTGAATCTCATGTGTAAAAATGAATACTTGTTGGTTACTCAAGTACAAGGAAAGCATACAAGTGTTACAATATAAGATTTAACAAAGTTGTGGAAAGCATCAACGTAACAATTGATGAAACAGGCAGACCAGAATCAAAGGAAGAAGAAAACAAATCAAACAAGAAATGGCTCCAAACAATGCTAATGGATTCCAAATTGATAGATATATTTTGGACAATGTGCAAAGGTATACAACAATTCACATTCAAAATAGTAATGCTCAAAACAATAGTGATCAAACTCCTACAAGCTAAGTGAAAGGAAGACTAGTAAATGTGAATCACTTCGTAGTTTTTGGAAGAAAATGCTAAGTCAAAAGAGAAGATGAATGGGAAAGTTTAATCTCATGTGTAAAATGAATACTTGTTGGTTACCTAAGTATTAGCATACAAGTGTTACAATATAAGATTTAACAAAGTCAGTGGAAAGCATCAACGAATAATTGATGAAACAGTGCACTTTAATCAAAGGAAGAAGAAAACAAATCAATGGAACAACTTTTTGAAGTAGGAGATGAAAAGAAGTGAAAAAGAAAGATGAAGATGAAGAGAACTGGCCGTATGTAGAGAAAGTTCAAAAAGTATCTCCAAAGACACCTAGAAAACGAAAGTACGTAAGAATCATCCTTCGACGATTATTGGAAACAAGATGGAGTTGGGACTAGAAGAAAAATTTGTTCACTAGAACAAAAACACCTAACACTCTTTTCTTTTATCTACAATTAAACCAAACTATTTTGGAAGAAGGAAACAAGGATGAATTCTGGAAATAAGGCCATGGATGAGGAATTGGATCAAATAGAGAAAAATGGCATTTGGGAATTGGTTCTAAGACCAAAGAATAAGAATGTGATTGATTACAAAATGGGTTTTCAGAATAAATGAAATGAAGTATTTATTGCTATAAGGAACAAAGCTAGATTGGTATGTAAAGGATATGCACAAATTGAAGGAATCGATCAAGACATTTTCCCCAGTTTAATGGAAGCAATTTGTTTACTTTAGCTTATGCATGCTCCAAAATGTTAAATGGCACGATGGATGTAAAATCATCTTTCCGAATGGGGAACTGGAAGAAGTCTACATTGAACAACTAGAAGGACAGAAGGTTGTCTGAGAACACAAACTATGTATGTAAATTAAAGAAGGCCTTGTATGGTTCTGTCAAAGTTCTAGAGCATGAAAATTTTAGATTGATAAGTATTTGCAAAGAGTGTGGTTCGGGAAACGAAGAGCATACAACAACCTCACATCAAGGTAAGTCAAGGTAATATTCTTATTAATTGGAAGTTTGTGCTGACATATTATTTTTGGTAGTGATGACGCATATGCCTTAAATCAAAAAACAGGAATGAATTTGAAATGTCGCTACTTGAGAACTATCCTTCTTTCTCTGGACTTAAGATAATACTTCAAAGAAACCAAGGAATTTCTACTTCTCAAACCAAGTATATTAGATAAATGTTAAAGAGGTTTGTAATTGAAGATTGCAAACCAGTTGTTAGTTGAGAAATGATGATGATTTCAAGTCTACAGATCAGAGGAAATACAGTCAATGATTGGTAGCTTGTTGGTAGTGACAAGGTAATCTGTGGTTGAATGCTCAAGACAGCATTCAACAAGCCTCCTAGCTACCGTCTTTCAAATAAAGACACCTGCTGCATGTAGTCTCACCCGGCAATATGAGGGGGTTGGCAAGGACATAGATGTTCCATAAACTGTGGGAATACCATGGTTCCTTTATTACAACAAATAACATAACATGCATTTACCTATTCAAATAGCTTTAGGGACTTATCCTTCAAAACTATAGATCTTATCTAATACAATGATGCAGATAAAAAATATAACAACAATAGGAGCTCGTGAGCATCAATCAGTCACACACACAACAATAGATGTACATGGTTCACCCTCTCTCCTAGGGATATCCATAAACTGCATTGCGATATAGTAAGGTAAAGCTTACAATTATATGTGCTCTTGGCTAAACAAATCCTTCTCTCTCTGCCTCTTCCTTCCTGCACAATCTAACTCCAGAACTTGATCTTCACACCCTGCCAGCATCTTACAATACCCGGTTGGTTCTCTCCTGCTTCTCTCACCCTCACAAGATTCTCCCTGCGGAACACACCGACCAACAAGGCTCTGTCCATAGTACCGATTGACCTAGGTCCTCGACCTCTATTTATACATACATCACTCATCGATAGCCTTGGGTCGAAACCTAGTTGTCAAAACCCCACTACCAAAACCCTGCGTCTACAACCCTAGGTCTCAACATGACTCCATTCTTTTCCTGGCTTACAAACTGCCTTTCCTTCTCCATCTCTCAGGAGTTCCAAGGCATCTAATGCTTCCTTTTTCCACTTCGAAATAATCCTTGGTCCATCTTCATTGCTGATCTATCATCCTCGATACCCTCATCCAACAACTTTATTTTCCTCACTTCGCTCCATATTCTTTGTTCTTTGCTCAATTTTGACCTATGGATAGCTACTCATAGTTCCCACGTAAGCTTCCACTTTTTTCCCTTTTCTTTCTCATTCTTTGCTTCCTTCCATAACTCGTGGTGAATGTGCCCCCAACACTCACTTGTGACTCCATCCCAGGCAATTTTGATATATGATCCTCTTTTTTTTTTACTTTGACTTTGGACTGCACAATGCAACCCTTGCTTTATGCTTTATCACTCCTTCCCATCCTTGTGAAGACTATATTTTCTCGTGGTTCCGGGTACCCGCTTCCAACTACACCCGGTAATTCGGACCCTTTTCTTCCTAATTCTATTGAGAGATGTGAGGCAACTAGTTGTCATAGTACAACTTCTGCTAACTCCCATTCACCAAGCCTTCCTTCTAGTCTCCTTTCAATGTCTTCACCTGTGCAGCTCCTCCTTCTGTAAAATAGACAATCTCATATGGTCCAAGCTACCGCATTCTCAACTTCCTAGAAAATTTTGACAAACTTATTGTCATATAGCAGACTAAATCTCCTTTTGCCTCAACATCTCTTTTGATGTGTCCTGCCATGATAGGCCTTTTCCTTCCGAATTCAACATAAAGCCCCAATGAATCAATAGTTCTCTTCTAGTTCGGACTAACTCTGGATCGCTCTCATGAATAGTGCCAGATCATCCATGTCTCAGGAATGAATCAATTCTAAGATTAGTACCTGCACTCCATTGGGACAAACAACTTCAACATCATAAACCAACTTAGGCAGTCTACATTGTTAATTTCTTTGCAAGTGGTTCTATAAGACCAGAGTTCTCACAATTCTTAAATCCCAATCATCCCTGCTCACATTACAAATATTGGTTTATGTTGTTCCCAAGATATTGTTGAATGCTTCAACCGCTCCATTTTCTTTTGGATGATAAGGTGTACTCTTTGATGGTGGATCAGAAATCTTTAGTCGTGATTCAAACAGTCTTATTGATGAAGTGTGTACCTGATCACTCATAAGGACCTTAGGCAATCCAAACCTGGTTATTATGTCAACAAATATAAACGTGGCAAATAGTTTTCCTGACTATAGTCCTTTGATCAGTTCTTTTGCTTCAGCTCCATTCAAGTATTTTGTCGCAGCTGATAAATATAATTCGTCCCTGCACCTTGGTGGGTTTATGGGTCCCATGAGGTCAATGGCCCATTTTTCAAATGCTTGTAAGGTCATCTATGGTGCTAATGGAATCTCATCATCTCTTTGGGATGGTTTTCCCACTCTCTAACACACATCACATGCTCGCGATATTCTTTAGCATCTCCAGGTAAACAGGCTACCAAAGGCCACTCTCACGTAATCCCTTCTCGCTAGGTTGTTTCTTCTTGCATAATGTCCTCCCTAGTCGCCTTCTAAGAGCTTCTTCGAGATCATAGGTGTTCTCGTCTCCATCACATATTCTTTGTGGATCCTATTAGTCCCATTTTATATAGTTGACCAACTATTAGTGAAAATTTTGCAGCACGCACCACTAGTTATGTTTCTTCTCGAATTATGTATTTGGATGGAGCTATTCCTATTGACAGAAACTAGACTATGCTAAGTGGTCATCAATCATTCTAATGGAGAGTAACTATGCATTCGATAGTGCATCCTCCAGACTGTAGTTCTTCTACCATGCTCCAACCTCATGTGGTCTCACCCTTATTCATTCTTTTCTCTTGATTAACTATGATCTCAAACCATAGCTCAAAACAGAGAATCCATCTGTATATTCTCCTCCCCAACACTAGGTTATTGACTAGGTATTTCAGCAGAGTGATCAATAAATATTTTAAAGTGTCCCTCCCAACAAGTAGTGGCGGAATTTTTGCATCGCATACACCATGGCTAGTCCCTCTCTCTATAGTAGTGTAATTGATTTCAACTGCGGATTTCTACTGGTAAATGCTAATGGATGATCAATGTCCCTCTCCGTAGTTGTGTCAATACCCAACGCAATAGAATATACCAACATGCATAAGGAATTCCTTTACCCATTTGGAAAGACTAGAATAGCAGTTGACCATCTTTGCTCAGCAGGTTGAAGCTCTCACTGGCATTCGCCTCATCTTAAACTAAACTCTTCTTTAATAACCTCTCCACTACAGCAGAATCTGAGCATATCCTTTGATAAATTTACTGCAATAGCCAGTATGTCCTAGCACAATGCCTAGTTGTTTGACTGATGTGGTGGTGGTAAATCAACTTATAATTGAAATTTCTTGATGGATCCACCAACAACTCGCTTGCATACAATATGACCTAATAATACTCCAAATTTCTTTGAATTTGAAGAAGATGCACTTCTTCAAATTCAAAGAAATTTGATATCACTGTGATGATTCCTAAAGATTATCTTTGGGGACATTCAATATGATTTCTCCAAACAAACTACAAACAAATTCCAAATATCAAAGTACGCTCTAAAAACTTATGCAAAATCTTTGAATGTTTCCAAATCCACCACCCTAGTGCATGACTAGGCTGCTCTTTCACCCAAATGGAATCATTATATATTGGTATGATCCCCATTCTATGGCAAATGTAGTCTTATGATAGTCCTCCTTGATGATGCGGATCTGGTGGTATCCCAAAATCCCATATCACTAAGTTATTCAACACATATAGAAAAATTGATGATCCAAAGACGTCTATAGATAAGGAGTAGGTGCATGTATGTAGAAGCATGAAATGCATGCAAAATATATATACAATAAAATATAAATAGTTTACTCATGCATGAAAAAGATTTAAGTAATTTATAGTTGGATATGTGGTCATGGCACATTGGATTAAATGATATTCTCCTAGAGGCACATCAATAAATTGAATGTAGATAGAATCAATGATAAAGAGAAATTGTAACAATCATAAAGATAATTTCAAATTGTCATAAGAGTTTGACATATTTCCCATCATTAATTTATTACAAACTTAGACTCATAAAGAACATCAACAAGTAAGATGTATGTAGGATCAACACTAAAGAGAAAATTTGACAATATTAAATATGCTTTCAAGTTGTCATAAGAGTTTGATATATTTCCCATAATTAATTTATTACAAACTTGCATTAATTAAAAAAAGGAAAATCTCATACAAGAGAAAAATAATACAAAAGAAAAAAAAATATATAAATTAAATAACATATGCAAAATAGAAAAATTCCATAAGTTCAATGATAAAGAAAAAGATTTTGATAAGCTATGAGATAGATAAACTTTTTGAAGTAAAAAACACATATACCGAAAGTAATAAATATAAACAATAACTTATTATGTGGAAAAACATATCATATAAAGAGAATATGTTTATTTCTATGAATCTTTATCAATCAAAACCTTTAAACAGGAAAAAAAAAAAAAACTCACAAATTAAAAAGGATTAAATCAACTATAAATCCCCACAATTATCATCCTTCTTGTCAATAAATGAACGTCTAACCCATTAATAAGATTTGGAACACGAGTTTGATGGCCTTGAGCTTCTACATCACCTTCAGTAATATTCCATTATTATGCTTTCGCATATACCACTGCATTGAGCAATGCTTAACTTTTATGAATTCCATTTATTTTAAATTTTTATATTTATTTTATACTCTACTCAATATACGTAAAATTATATATTTATGTGGGTTTTATTTTTCTGTCAACAACATAACTAATTATATATTTATGTGGATTTGGCCCTTGTCAACAACATAATATTATAGACATCGAATTATATCTATATAGATTCTGAGATATTTGATTGACATAGACACAGGATGAATATTGTTGAGACATATATATATTAATTTATTCTATATCTAATTGTATAGAAATAAATGTATGTAGTAATTCATTTATTTTAAGTGAAGTTTATATACATAACTAAATTAATTATATATATTTCTTTTAATTTAATAAAATTTGATATTCAGTAAAACTATAAAAACAGAATAAAACATATATGATATTATTTTTTAATAGAGGCTGTATTTGGATTCATATATAAAATTAAGGGTAAATACTATTAGAAAACATATAAAGTAATCTTAACAATACTAGTGGAGCATTAATATTTATATATTATTTAGATGAAATAGTCTTTTGGTAGTGTAGTAAGACTTAAAATTGTAAGCATTGACAAGAGTGAATATGGCATGTTTTTTCATGAATAAGAATGGTATGATTAACTCAACATCCCCAAATAACAATTAGTAATAATTATTTTCATTATCAATTATAGCTAAGTTATAAAAAACATTACCACTTGAAAATATATATATATACTACATTTATTTTTAATATTTGTTCTATATTTCAAAATAAATAGATTAAATATTAAATTTGAAATTAATCAATATAATAAAATTTAAAAACCTAAAACAAAAAATAAAAAAAAAAAAAAAAAAAAAAAAATGATTTTTTTTTCTCTTCATAAAGATTAAATTGCAATAAAAGATTAAATTGCAATAGTAGTATATGATTTCATGTATAAAATTAATGGTAAATATTATTAAAAAAATTAAGTATAGTTTTTTTTATACTAACTAGGGTAAATAACCTGTAAAATCTAATTAAAATATGATCTAAAAAATTAAGTGATTAAATTCATTCACATCCTCACATAACCATTAATAATACCTACCCTCATTATGATTCCCACTTGAAGCACATCTAAAACTTCTTTCTTCTGGTGTTTAGGCACAGGATACAAACATTTGACCACATTATCATCCAGAAGAGCAATGACAGTAAAGTGAGCAAACACCATAACCGACAGAAATGCATGCACGAAGTCGAGGAATCGAACCTGGTACCCTGCACCATGGGGTATCCCATCACTCAAAATTCCACAGCGTTTTGGGAGTTTCCCATCAGAGCCCCCAAAAGCTATCGGCAAATTAAAAACAAAAAACAAAAAAGTGCAGAGGAAGAGAAGGCATTCTGTCATAAAACCGCTAACTTGATCACCTTGCCCACTGTTGGAGAAAATTGGGCAGAGAAACTGAAATGCAATGATTGTCCCCGTGGTAAGGAGGTTCATAGATGGGTCGTGCTCGCTAATGTTTGGTTTAGTGCATTCTGAATCAAAGATTTAGTGTTTGCCAGATGGGTTGTGCTCGCTAGTGCATTCTGAATCAAAGATTTCCTCGTCTTCTCCGTGTTTTCCTCTAATTCTTTAATCAAAATGAACCATCCAGAGCTTTGCATTTTCAATTTAGTTTTACGGTTCCAATTTAGGCAGAAGCTACTGAAATGTACGTGGCTTCTCTTAAATAAAAAGAGAGTAAACCCTACACATTAAGAAGTGAATAAATAATAAAGAAGTTATGCAAGAGGTAAACAAACAACCAAAAAAACAAATGCAAATGTATATAACTTGTGACGAAGAAGATTTCAATTTCTTTTTAAAAATTAAATCTGGTCTGAAGAATTGATATATCTCTCCTAACCCATCAGTCCAACAATACATTTTAGAAATTTTTGATAATATGGTATATGGAATACAAAGTAGGAGGCGTTCCTGTGTGAACAATCTTTGCCCTTCCAATAGAAGCATAAAGAAAATCATCCAAATGATTAAATTTAATCATCCATAATCATCATCCAACTGATGAAATTTAAACCAAATTAAACTCTTCATAAATAGGCATGAACACTCAGAAACTGAAAACTGCATCTTCCCAGAATTTATAAATCTCTCTGCCAGCCTGAAAGCAAATCACCAAAGTAGAAAATATATCAACAAAAGGAGTCCAATTATGAATTTTAAAATTAAATTAAGAAATCCATTCATAAAATATGATATCTATTTAAATGCTATGTATACAGAAAACTTAAACCTGCTAAACATTGGTTTAAGCATAATGGAATTAAAAATAAAAGGCCGTATAAGTAAAATATACATAATATTCAGCCCACTAATGAGATTTAAACTACATAAATAAATAAATAAAAATTACAAAAATGTCCATAAATATTCAAAGTATCAAATGTAGAAACGGTTTATCTCTGTATAATCGTTACCTTTCCACTATTTCAACTCTGTATACAGAAAAAACTGCAAAACGCCCTACTTAAGCTAAAGGAATTGAAAGTAAAAAATTCGTATAAATAAAATATAGATAATAATCATCGAACCTATGGGATTTAAACTAAATTAAACATTGCATAAACATAATCGTAGATAGTTTCAACTTCCAGACAGACATTTTAACTGTAATAATTTGAATATATAAATTCCATCACATGGATTGATACAGTAAATAATGAAACAATAACTAAAACTATTGGTAACAAAAGACTAACGGAACAATAACTAATGAAACAATAACAAAAGATTAACGGAAGAGTTGAGAGATGAATGACTAAAACAAAAAAGGGACTTCCCCACCGAGGAAAAAGATTGAACAAGTGCGGGTTTGAACCCGCAAGGGCAGGGTGATGATATCGGGAAGGTGAAATTACCTGGTCAGAGTTGGGCTGGGATCACACCCACTCGGATCTGCCTACTGAAGCACCTTCTTATCTCTTCTTCCAGCCTGTTGACTCTCTTCTTTTCCTTCGGGAGCAGAGTATGTGAAATCCCTCCTCACTAAAACACACCACATTAATCCCCAAATCAAAAAGAACTTAAACATAGCAAGCAAACGTGCGGAAGATCGGGCCATGAATGGTGTGATGGATGGAGTGAGGTGTTTATATAGGAATTTGGGCCCATTGAATTACAATCCTTGTATACGTTGGAAGTGGATCTACGGTCCTAAAGGGCCACCAAGAAAAGCATACATGTTGGAGATGGATCTACAGTGCTGAAGAAAAACAAGGAAAAGCATAGACGTTGGAAATGGATCTACGGTGCTGAAGAGGAACAAGGAAGAGCATAGACGTTGGAAATGGATCTAGGGTCCTGAAGAGAAACCAGGAAAAGCACGAAAAGGAAACCAAGAAAATCATACACGGTGGAGATGGATTTAGGGTCACCAAGAAAAGCATACATGTTGGAGATGGATCTACGGTGCTGAAGAGGAACAAGGAAGAGCATAGACGTTGGAAATGGATCTGAAGAGGAAAAGCACGAAAATCATAACGGTTTGGTATGAAAGCAACTCAGATACGAAGACCTATAATCCACGTGCTGCTGGATATTGGCCGCCCTTAGGGAAACCAAGAAAAGCACGAAAAAGCATCAGATCTACGGTGCTCAGGGAGAGGTTCTGACAAGTAAGTTGGGAGTTGGTAGGTACGATAGGGATCGAGATTTGAGGATTGTGAGGCGGATTGTGAGTTGCCCCTTAAGTCCTAAGGAATAAATTTGAATTTTCCACGAGAACACCAAAAATTTAGTGATACGTAATGTTACATGGAAATAGCTAATCTAAGGATACATAAAAGTTAAAATTTTATTGATTCATAATTTTGATGGATTTTCGGGACTGTAATTAAAATTGCTTAAAATTTTAAAATATTAAAAATAAATTTTAAAATTTATATTATTTGATTGTGAAATATTAATTATTTAATTGTAAATAAATTAAAAATTAGATAATATTTCATTTATATTTAATTTAATTTATTAAATATTTATTATATTATATTTAATTTTTTTATTAAATATTTATCAAATTTGGATAAAAAATTAACTTATTTTTAAAACACCAGATTTCTTTCCTACTTTTCTATAAATATCATGGAAAAAATTCCTTCCTACTTTTATAAATATTATTATGGAAAACTTACATGTCAAGTTATATTTTGTAAAAGCAATTTTTACAACCAAGTTAAAGTTAACACATTGTCCATTATTATCCAAATCTCTTCACATCAATACATTTTTTTCATTAATTGTTATACTATGTGAAGGTTGTATGTGGCTAAGTTTTAATGTTTTTATAATATTCATTATTTCTCCATTATTAACTTGTATCTTAATCCTTTTACCTTGATTAATTTAATCTTCCTATTTTTCAACTTCTTTTCATATATCCCTGCCTAATAAAGGTTATATGTTATATAAAAATATAGATACAAGTTAACACTTTTAATGAAATACAATTTAGAAAACTAGATGTTTTTTCATTTATGAGTCTTGAAATTCTATAAATTTAGTTTTAAATTCTTTTCAATATTTCAAAGATATAAGGCATAATATGATATTAGATAACCAATTCTATTGATTAAAAACTATTAATTTTACTAAATTTTAATGTTGTTTTTTTTTTTTTTTTTTTGAAAGTTTATATATATATATATATATATATATATATATATATATATATATATATATATATATTCACTCTTTATTCTCAATACTGTACATTGGGAGTTTATAGAAAAGGTCATGTTAATATAATCATACAATATCCTTATACCAATGTCAAACTAGACTACAAGGTTATATGGAAATAAGTCTACTAATTTCAGTAAAATGGAATGCGCATAAATTACATAGTACTATATGCATAGTCACAATCCACCATTTAGATTACAATAATTTCTTAACAACTCTATGAATATCATATCATAAACCATCAACTAGCTTGAACCTATCCACAAACTCTTTGCTTGCCTCCATGTCAATAAACTTCCATATACGACTCTTCAAATTCATTACACACTTTTGATGTTGATTTACACCCAATGATTCATCTTCCATCTCCCATCAATGTGTTTCCTTTAAAATGCACACTTGTCATGCTAAATGTTAATAACACTTTTGTTACTGTCACAATTTATAATGGTTACTTTGGTAATATATCATAGTCATTTTACCTACATCCTTGAAATATGTGTTACGATTTACTTCTATTACACTTGCACTTTCTTTATTTGTGTTCAGTCTTATTCTTTGCATATATCCTCCTCTTGCAAATAAATGAATGTGCACCCTTATTTTAATCCTTCATTAGTTCTCACTTATATTATTTTCTCCCCCTTAATTTTTTTTATAAGAACTCTTAGAAATACACATATTCTCTTCATATGGCATGATATTCCACATAGTAAGCTATTGTTTATAGTTAGTGTGCTTCTAGTTTGGTGGTTTTCTCATATAAAACTTTCTCTATCTGAATGAGGGTCTCAGATCCTTCTCATTCACATATGTTATTTAATTTATATGTTTTCTTCTTTTGTATCATTATCTTTTTTTTTAGTTTCTCACCTTCCTTGTACCAATACAAGTTTGAAATAAATTAGTTATGTGAAATATATCAAATTCCTATGACAACATGAAATCATCTTTATTATCACCAAAATTTCTCTTCATCATTGATCCTGTCTACACTTCATTTTTTGATGTGCCTTTAAGAGAATGACATTTCATCCAATGCACCATGACTGTATATCCAACTAAAAATTACTTAAATATTCTTCGTGTGTTAGTACAATATTTATAATTTGTGCATTTCTATCTGAATCTCTCTCAGACTTTTGTGTACATGCACCTACTCCTTATCTACAAATAGATTTTGATCACCACTTTTATGCATGTCGAACGGTAGGTATCTCAAGTCTACACCTCTTATTGTATTATTCCACACTAATTCTTGAATGGAAAAAATGCTATCGATGTGTTTATAGATATATTATATTATCATTTTTCCTACGCATATACCAATGCCATTTTTTTGTCTTGTCTCCAACCAAGCATCTTAGAAGATTTCTAGGATTTCTATTCACTATCTCCATATGTACATCCATATTAGGGTGATATGTTCAAATATAAACTTATTTCACATGCCTTTCACAATATGCTCCAAAAATAACTAACTTACAAATATGGTATCACTTTCACATATGATTGTTTCAACAATCTTAGTAGTCACTCACCAACTTGAAGACAAAATTATTTTTCCTACGCATATACCAACATCATTCTTTTTTGTCTTGTCTCCAACCAAGCATCTTAGAAGATTTCTAGGACTTCAACTCACTATATCCATTTTTCCATCCATATTAGGGTGATATGTTCAACTATACTATAACTTATTTCACATGCCTTTCACAATATGCTCCAAAAATAACTAACTTACAAATATGGTATCACTTTCACATATTATTGTTTCAACAATCTTAGTAGTCACTCACCAACTGGAAGAAGAAATACATGCAATATGTCACATCATTGGTATTCTTACAAGAAAAATAATTTTTCACTATATTTTAAACCTTCTAAACCATGACAAACTTTACATCACAAAATCCTTATTTTGTTCTTAAATGTCCATATACAAAATTCATGGCTACATCTTCCAAAAGCATCTTTGAAATCATAAACCCTATGTACAGTCATGCGTTGTTTTTGTAAGTAAGAAGTTATTGTATTAATTATAAGGGTGAGTGGACGAAGTTGGTGGACGAAAAAATGGAAAGGGGGTCAACATGAATATGTGCTCACAGAAACATGCACACATTTCTAGGAATGCGCACATGGTACTGATGTGATAGGTTCAGAAAACCCCAAACCTACACTCAAAAAGCAATGTGGGCATGTTCCTAAGAATGCGTGCACATTCTCAAGAGAACGTGTGCACGTTCCTGAGAAACACATGTAAAAGAATGCGTGGGAGTTACTAAAAACAAATTGAAATAAAAAAAACGAG
>SNQJ01S0222661.1:0-14932 GCA_010110895.2 Picea sitchensis
CCAATGGATCAATTGTTGAGACCAAGTCTCAAGAAGGAAAACATGATTTCATAGGTTCCTGCTCATGAGAAATTGAACATCGAGGATAAGATGCTACATAATTTATCTGTGGTGGGGTAGAGTCTACACAAAGACTAGGAACATATAAAGGGGAAGCCTGAACTAATGTCGAATTAGGATGGTTATTATCAGATGCTAGTTGGTTGATAGTGAAAATGATTCCATTGTGATGGAAATGCATCACCCGGAAGAGCGTAGACACCACAACATTCATAGCATATACATAATCACGCCCGAGAAGCATATTAAAATCTAGCGGGCCCTACACCACTATAACATTGACAAGGACAGTATTCCCACCTAATGAGATAGGAAACTAAGGAAGAATCCTTAAATACTCACTAGGATGTCTATCAAAATCCAACATCTCATGCGAAGCAGACACATGCTCGTGAGAGCCCAAAGCTTGCCAAGACGAGGAGGATAAAATACTTGTGGAGGCTCCTTCATCCACAATACATCAGTAAATGTTTTTTGAATTAACTTCAACCCTTATTTGAAAGGGTGCATAACAAGGAAGGTGAGGCTCAACAAGGTCATTCCAATCAAAGGAAATCATCCTAGGAGTTGGAGGGGGTGTGCTCGAAGTGAGTGGAATGCCCCCTTGTTCTGAAAGTATTGAACTGAAAATGCTAAAAACATATTTGGTAGACACATCACTCCTCATCAGAAGAGTGGGATCATCCAAATATTGCATCGGCATGACCACTTTGGTGGACTCGACACTCTCCAATAGAAGAGTGGGATCAATCAAATATTACATCAGAGTGACCACTTTGTTAGACTCGACACTCTCCAAGAGAAGAGTGGGATCAGCCGAAGATTGCATCAGTGTGACCACTTTGGTAGACTCAATACTCTCCAAGATAAGAGTGGTATCAGCCGAAGATTGCATCGGCATGACCACTTCCTCAACCATTGTCTAAATAGGTTGCGATACAACATGGTCTGAAGGAACATCACCCCCCAAAAGAGGAGTGGGATCGGACGAAGATTGCATTGGAATGACCACTTCATCAACCAATGACCAAATAGGTTGTGAGGAAACCTCATAAGACTTAGAATCAGAAGATCTTGCAGACATGGACTGTTGGCAGTAGGCCAAAGTGGAAAGGAGGATGATCGAAGTGGAAAGAAGGATGATCATGGGGAAAGAAAGCGTGCAGAAACTGAAGTAACAGCTGGAGGGAAACATAGCATGCACGCATGCAAGAAAGAATGCACAAGGAAAGTGATAGATGGAGGAAGAACAACACACGCGCATGGGAGGAAGACCTAACATCGGTAGGGTTAGGGTTTTGGTAATATATTGTAAATGGATGAAGAGCCTAAAAGGTATAAATATATATACATAGGTATCATAAGGGGTTCGTCGATTCTTTATTAGTTCTCTTTTGTATTGTTCATCATAGATAGGTACGAGTTGATGTGATAGGTAATGTTGTTATGAACTATTTTGTAAGTTGTTGAGATATAGGAGAGGAGAGAAGGAAGATATGAGGATTAGATCGCAGGCTGAGGAGCCTGGTGCGATCTAGTTCACCTTGTATAGATCTTACCCATCTGAGGAGAATTGTAAGCACACGGCGCTGGAGATGCAGAACTACCATAATAAAAGAGCTAAGAAACAAATCTTTGTGGACGTAGCCCAGAAGGGGGTGAACCATTGTAATATTTGTGTAATGTGATAAATGCATGCATATATTTGTCTTCTTTCAACAGTTAATTGTTGTGCTTAATGAATGAATGAGTTATTATATTGCTATGAAATATGGTTGCGTGTTAAGGGAATAAACTGTGGAAGATAGTTCATAATCGCGAATAATAGTAAGATTGCAATAGAAAATTATAATAGATGGCTCTGAATAATGATCTCCTATCTCATACTCAATCCTAGGCTGTAAACACCTGAGTCGTACAACCACCCATTTAAAGTTATCTCGGGTGAGACTGCGCAACTCATTATGTGTGTTATGTTGCCTTCGGGTTTACCAGGAGGGTCGATAGTTTTAGAGGCTTTGTTGGAAACCCAAAAGACATCAACCCTGGGTCAATAACTCATATTTCAAAGAAGGGAGAATAGAAAACCAACAAATGGTTTCATTGTCGCATTGGTAGGAACGAGAGAGGACTGAGAAAAGGAGATAGATTGAGCGAGAAAAGAACGAAGAAAAGAAGAGAACAATGAGCCATTAGAAGGGAATGTTGAGATCGTGGAACCCTACGAAAGTAGAAATCAAAGGCTGGTTGAGAACCAAAGAGCTATAATTTGCACAGAAAGATAATAGAAACCCTAGAATTACACATCGAAAATATCTGGACAAATACGTGTTTATTGATTTACACGAAATCTTTTTCTATGATTTTTCACATCTACTACAGGAGTGGATACTAAGGTTGAAGGATAACCACGCGACGAACCAGATTCAACAACTAGATTGGACCCTAATACAGATTGAGCTGTTACAACAGGTGAACAAAAAATTCACCATGTAGTATACTTTTGGCTTGATAGTATTGTGGCAGGCTTCATAACAGAGTTTGCAGTTGACACAGCGGAGTCATACAACGAAGCGGAGAAAGAATTTCTATGCATACCTTGAGGAAGGTACATTCAATCACTGTATACTTCTATCAAGATACTGCTATATAACAAAGGTGTAATGACAATGGAATCAGACAACTAAAATTCCCTACGTGCATGGGGGAAGGGGGGAAGCATTAACAGAGAGAGGATAAATGGAAGGAGGTAAGGATAAAGGAAAGAGGGAGGAGGAACCCTTGGACCTGATCATGATGGATGAAAACCAGATCAAGTGGATCTTGGCGTCAACGGGAAAGATTTGTAGTGGAGTACCCTACCAATACAATATGAATACCAAAAAGAGAGTCATAGCCACGAGGGAAGGCTTGGCGAGTGATGAGGAAGAGGTAGAGGATCTTCGGGTTGTGGAGCAGATTGAGGAAATCGTGTGCACAAGATATGAGAGGAAGATGAGAGGTCCAATAACGGGAGGAGAAAGCATCCATCATATCCATATTAATGGCATTGTGGAACCCATAAACCCATGTGCGACTAATACACCAAAGAGAACACCTACATTTACACAACCGAAGTTCGGAGGAAGTCCGACAGTAGGAAGTACATCTACACACAAAGCAACAACTAGAGGAGCCAGTTCAGGCAACATTATTCAAGTATCTACACCCCGCAGAGGAGGTAGTAGTTCATTATTCAGAATGGCAGGACACGATCCCATTATTTGATTACCATAATTTTGAGGAGAAGCAGCATAATACCCTGATAAGAATTTGTTCATTTGTGCAAATATCTAGGAAGCAAAACAGATCATCGATGAAGACACTAAACTCACGCAGGTAGCGATTACACTAAGAGATTGTGCACTGGACTAGTACATGAGTCTAGACACAAACAGTACCCCTAGAACAACTAAGACACTGGCTGACATTAAGAAGTTACTAATAAATGAGTTCTAGAAGCTGAGCTCAGAGAATCAGTACATGAACGAGATGATCGAAATAAGACAGAAACCAGGAGAATCTATATGGGAGATTGATTAGAAATTCAAGCAACTGAAGGAAAAGTTAAAATACCTTATGACTGATATGCAACATCGACACCTATTTGTCAACTCACTACTCCCACACTTAAAATATCCTTTACAACAACAGGAATTTAAGATGCAGGAAGAGGCTCTGTAGGAAGCCTTGCAACTAGAAGAGAACCGGTACTAGAAAACGAACCCAACTATCGAATAATTGAAGGAGGATTTGAAGAATCTAACATTTCAGCTGAACTAGAATAATAACAAGGACAAACGAGAAGTCATTTGGTGTACCACATGTAGGACGAAAGAACACCATAAGAATGAATGCCCAACATTCGTGCAGTATATGGCAACAGGGTGTGAAATATGGAAGAAACCGGGTCATGACCCTTATCACTACACAATGATGCAGAAATACCAGACAGTTCCAAAGAGTTCATATTGCACCTTTTGCAAGTCAATGGGCCACGACGATAAATATTGCAGAACTATGGAGCTGATGCGGGAAATAACATCAGATGCATATAGAGTAGAGGTTGAAATAATGATGGGGCAAGCAACACCACAGTTCAATCGAGTCCCAGCTCCATACAACACTGCGCAGTAGTAGTATAATATTGCGTAGCAACCATACAATAATACGTAGCCATAGTACAACTCGACACAACCCTAGTACAATACTGCGCAGTACAATCAGGCACCATAGTATAACACACTGAGAGGTGATCGAGCAGGCTACAGAGGAGGAGGACGAACCAGAGGAGGTTTTAGATGAGGTACAAGACCAGTCACATGTCACAATTGTCAACAACTGGGACATTATGCACTGGAATGTCCACTACCACCAGCGACTTGTATGTATTGTCGCGCATCGGACCACGATGTAGAAGAATGTCCGACATTACTCTTAAAGATTCATGAAAAGAGAAACCAGAACAATCAGAATGTTCAGTGGATTTCAGCCGAAGCAAGGGATGACGGATGGAACATCAATATAGTCACCCGTGGAGGAACAAAAACAGGAAATGACGCAGTTCGATAGGAACCAGCGCATAACCAATGGGTAAATAAGAACACTGGACCAAGGAAGCAGTTCGACGTGCAAAAGGAAAAGGAGATATTTAAAGAGGCCAGACAAGAATTTTAGAAGGAGGACACAACGTCGACTTCAACTGCGCAGCATCACAAGGAAGCACCATAATATGAGATGTCACCAGAACTAGATCATACCAATGGGATGCAACCCATGGGACAAGTAAGTACAATCAAATACTTTTTTCAATCATGTGTAAAAGTATTAAGTGATCCATCATCTTTGAAGATATTGCAAAACATACTAGAGAAATGTAGCAGCGAGACAGAATAAAAGCTAGAACAAAAAATAGTTAATCACCTACACACAAAAAGAAGGACAAGTAGGAAATTTAGACTAAATGCTAACATTGGGGATTTCAATATGGGTGACATTATACTGGATCTCGGATCCAAAGTAAATGTATTACCAAAGAAGACATGGCAATGCATGGGAGAGCCAACATTAGGATACTGACTTGTTCAATTAAAACTAGCAAATCAACACAGAGTCCTACCAATAGGTAGACTGAAAGGAGTGACAATAGATCTTGATGGAGTTCACACTAAAGTAGGCATTGAAGTCATTGAAATAGTAGACGACACAACACCTTACCCGACATTGCTTGGTTTGGATTGGGCGTTTGACAACCAGGCCATAATCAATTTGAAAACTAGGAAAATGACATTTGAGTCCGGAGAATACAGGGTCATAACACCATTAGACCCATCATAAGGGGAGAGGTTTGTCAAACCTACTTACCTATAATTAGAGGAAATCGGCGAGTTGTACAGAACAACTGCACGCAATGAGGATTACGTAAACCCAATTGCAGATGGGTTACTCAGTTGGTGGAGCATTACTTCATGTGCAACAGACTCAGACACTGGGTTAGAAAACTGGCAACATAGGCTACACGAAGTATCCACGAGAAGATGTGCATGAATAGACCACATAGTTAGATGGGTAGGCACATAAATCAGAGAACCACCCAGTTTCCACGGACTAAACGATTTAGAAACATTCTTGATACAATATGAGGATGAAATGTTAGAGAACCAGAGACTGTTAGCACTTGACTTAGCACTCAAGGCCGCACCCGCAAGATGGTGGGGTGCACACAAAGAGATAATCATAGACTGATATCAATGTAAGATATTATTGCACATAAGGTTCGACGCAAAACAGAAAAACAATAAACAACCAAAATATGAAGGACAAGGGACACCAGCGGAACACTTGGAGAAGTGAAAAACGTTGTGGAAAATAACACCACCAGAGGAATGGCCTCATCACTTCATACATACTCTAGAGGGCATACCAGCAAACTGGTATATAGACCATGAATTGTGCAAAGGGACTATGACATGGATGACATTGCAATAGAATTTTACAGTCACTTTCTCATTTGAGAATGAGAACCCCAACATAGACGTAGCCTTTAAACGGATCAAAGGAGTAATATTCATCAAAGAAACAGAAATAGAATGTATCATAGAAGAGCAACGACAGAATAAGCAGACAGTCACGGAATTGTTTTCATGTTACCATGTACAGGAGGAAGCACCAAACAAAGATGACCCATGTGATATTCAGATCGAAGAAGTAGAAGGCGAAAGATATGTGGAAGGACCACCCAGAGAATCAGAAGTCATTTCCATGCCAATCAGGGTAAATAAAGTTAACATCGGGACAACTGAGCAGCCCAAAATGGCCAGTATTGGAGATTACTAGGATGAGAAAATGGTAGAAAGTATCACAGAGTTGTTGCACAAATACAGTGACCTCTTTCCCACAATATTCATAGAGATGAAGGGTATAGCCGGAGAACTAGGAGAAATGAAGATACCACTCAGAGCGGATACAAGACCTATTAAACAATGACCCTACAGATTGAACCCAATATACAAACACAAAGTCAAATATGAGATCGATAGGATGCTCGAAGCCGACATCATAGAACTAGTTGAAGAGTCAAAATGGATAAGTCCAATGGTAGTAGAGGACAAGAAACAAGGAGGGATCGGGATATGCATTGACTTGAGGAATTTGAAGGATGCATGCCTACACGACCCATTCCCTACACCATTCAAGGATGAAGTGTTAGAGAATGTGGGAGGACATGGAGCTTACTCATTCACTGATGGATTCTCAGGCTACCATCATATTAAGATAGCACAGGAGGATGGACACAAGAACACGTTCACGACAGAATGGGGATCTTATCAGTACACAGTCATGTCATTTGGACTGAAGAATGCACCTGCAATATTTTCCAGAGTGGTCATCGCAGCATTTAAGGAATTCATCCATCAGTTTCTTGAAGTATACCTGGATGATTGGACCGTCTATAGCCTCTTGAAAAACCATGTGGAAGTTTTACCGTTGATGTTAGAAAGATGCAGACAGTGTCGGATATCACTGAACATCAAGAAATATTTGGAACATTTTTTGGGATACTATTGGGCCACATAGTATGCAAATAAGGTTTATTAGTAGATCCAGAAAAGATTGCAGTCATCGTTAACTTTCCAGTACCAAAAACAGTCTGTCAGCTAAGAGCGATGTTAGGACACACAGGATACTATGGGAAATTCATTAAAGGTTATGTGAAAATCACAACACCAATGGAAAAGATGTTAAGGAAGGATATAAATTTTCAGTGGAATGATGAGTGTCAACATGGTCTGGATACCTTGAAGGAAAATATGGTGACCATGTCGATATTAGTATTTCCAGACTAGGGAAAGACATTCCATGTGCATGTAGATGCATCAACAATACCACTTGGAGTTATCTTGGCATAGCCAGGAGAGGGAGACTTGGATCACCCAATAGCATTTGCAAGAAGAAAGTTATCAAACTCAGAACATAACTATAACACAATAGAAAGAGAAGGCCTAGCCATGGTCTATGCACTGCAGAAGTTTAGGAATTAATTATTGGGAAAACACTTTAAGATGTTCACAGATCACTCAGCCCTGAAATACCTAGTCAACAAGCCAGTGTTGGGGGGGAGAATCTGTCGATGTTTACTTATATTTCAATAATTCGAATTTGAAGTAATAGTTAAAGCAGGAAAATTGAATGCAGGACCTGACCACCTATAAAGGGTCACAAAAGGAGAAGAACCTATGAATCTAGAAGACAACTTTTTGGATGTACAATTATTCTCAGTATAGATTGTTGATGAATACTTCGCAGATATCATTCAGTACTTGCGTACAAGTATTGTTCCACAAGAATATAGCACCATGTAGAAGAAGAACCTGGTAGTTCACATTTCCGACTATCAACTGATTGCAAGACATTTATATAAAATGGGCGCAGATAGCATTTTGCGAAGATAAGTGTTAGAGTAGGCAAACCCAATAGAAGAGATGAGATGCCACTACGACTACAAGTAACATTACAGACATTTTCCAAATGGCCAATAGACTTTGTGGGACCAAGTAACCCACCAACCAAAAGAACAGGGGCAAGGTACATCATCACCACAACGGAATATTTAACAAGAAGGGTGGAAGCCGCACCAGTAAAAGACTGCAGTACAGAAATAGAAGTGCACGTTTTGTTTGAACAAGTAATCACTAGATTTGAGTGCCCAAGAGTTTTGATGAGTGACCAAGGAACACACTTCATAAACAGCACCATCCGTGCGAGGATTGAAGATTTTGAAGTCCATCACCAAAAGAGCATACTGTATCATCCACAAGCAAATGGCACAGTGGAAGCCTTCAAAAAAATTATGGAGAATGCACTGACAAAGATTTGTAACATCAATAGAGATGACTAGGACCTCAAAGTACCAATAGTAGTATGGGCATATAGGACTACATGCAAAAATTTGACAAGGCACACCCCATTTAAACTGGTCTATGGCCAAGAAGAAGTAGTGCCACTAGAATTTCTAGTACCCAACTTGCGCGTAGAAGCTATCACACAAATGACAGAATGAGGCGCAGTACAGGAGAGATTGAATCAGTTATTGACCATGGAGGAAGACCAAATATTGGTAGGATTCCATCAACAAGTGCAGAAATCAAGAGACAAATCTTGGCATGATAGACACATCAAGAAGAAAACGTTCAAGGAAGGAGATCTAGTATTGATGTATGACAGTAAATCATTTTAGCACCCGAGAAATCTTAGAATGCATTAGTTAGGACCATATGAAGTAAAATATGTCACAGATGGAGGAGATATACAATTAAGATATTTAGCAGGTGCATAACTTAGAAGAATGATCAATGGGAGCCGACTAAAGTTGTATAAGGACAGTCGACCACCCACCGTGCAGTAAAAAAAAAAAAAATCGAACAGAGAACAAAAAAGAAACAAAACTAAAGAGGGCACAGTATGCCAGAGATAGAAAGGCCACATGAAGTTAGAAACACGAATTCGGAAAAGGCAAGGACAATGGTCATATGCAAAGGGAAACAAGCGGGAAAAGGAAAGTCGGCAAAAGTAGGATGACAGGACAACACTAGGTGGAATTAAAGGATGACAAGGACTAATGGGACATCACATTGATCGTGCCAACTAGAGATGGCAAATCAAGAGTAATAGAAAGTATGAAACCACCACAGATGCATTGAACCCACAATTATGGTGCATTAAACCCATAATGGAGGAAGCGTCCTCGACAAGCTTCATGGCAAGTCGATACAACACGTGAGCACGGGAGCAACTAGTCTATTCACGGAAGGAGAATAGACAGATAGTAGTATCATCTAGAACGCATAGAGTGAGGCTATAAAGATCACATAAGTCATTCGAAGCCCACAAACATTCGCCAGTCAATGCTATGGCACCACCGAAGCCAACAGAAGCAAGCCAGAGTGCCAGATTGACCAGGGTTCAAACCAAGTCACGAGGACCATTGGAAGAGAATGAACAATAGCATCTGGAGATCGTCGATATCGATGAAATCCCATCCCAAGAGATGATATTGGTGAATTATACACCGATTCTGGAAGAAATTCAATAGCAAGAAGCAGAGGCCATGAAAGTAGACACACTAGCAACGACGCAACAGCCTCAGAGCCAGGAAGCAGAAACCCAAAAGGAGGTGCAACCAGAGAGCATCAAAGAAGCCCTAGAGGTTAATGGAATGACACAGAATCTGGAAGTAGCAGTGGAGCTAGATGAGTGTCAAATGACCATCTCAGAACACCCAGCAAGGGAGATCATTGAATATGCCTCAGCTTGGCCAGAATGGCTTACGGGGGAGCAACCGAAAGCTATTGGAACTTTGAGCCAGCCACCATAGCAGAAAGATAAAATATAGATACCAAGCTCACCCCGTAAGAAACCTGCAGCAGAAATTGTTCTACCACGCATACCAGCTGGAGTACAAGTAGGACCAGAGCTATTGGGTCACGTCAGGAAGCTCAAATATTCATACCATGATGTAGCAAATGAAACCAAGTTCCCGTAACTTGCACAGAGGGTCTTTATATAGACCATAGGCACAACTCGTCTTGGAGAAATGATTAAGCAACCATACCAGTGGGAAACTGGGTTGGAGAAAACAGGAATCTTAGGTTTGTTGAACCTACCACATTTTGGGAGAGGCTAGAATGCAACAGCATGCATCAAGCAGTTGTTAGCAGTCACACATGGAGGGGACATATGGCTGGACAAATCCATCCCCATAACTGGTGAGTTTATTGCGAAAATAACAGGGTTACCAATTCGAGGTATGGATCCCGCGTTGGTTATGGACGACAAATCCAAGGAGAAAGTATTGGAAGAAGAAATGAAGAAGAAGTATGGCACCACTAGGGGGATGAGAGGCATCATTATCAAATGAATCAATAATGTTGCAACACAGTTGGGCACAAAAATCTTAGCCTACAAGTTGCTAAGAAAATTCCATAGAGAGGAAGTACCAGCTGTATTCATTGCAGTTGCAGCCCAGTGTGCAGAAGGCACCTCAATGAGTTGGGCACCATACTTATTGAAATTATTCCAAGATGACTGCAAATATGTGCAGTACCTAGGCACAGAGTTCCATTACTCATGGTTGATTACCGTAATAGCCTTCATGGGATGGCAAGAACCAGTGTATGTAGTTTTTTGTACCATACCACAGCCAGCGGAAGTGAGGTATCTATTGCTGAGAGATGGGTCGAATGTCAGGCATAAAAGGGAGAATGGGATCATATTTGAAGCATACCTATGAGATATATAGGAAGCCATCAGCCAATCGTGGAGAATAACACCAAAGGTTGTCACGCGATATAGAGACATCGCCAATTTTCAGGCCACACGACAAACAATGTGGATACAAGCAAGGAAGGATCCAACTAAACAGTGGCTATAGATGTGCTAATGCATCATAGAGGGTGATATCAACATGGTCATCAGCGAATGGCCAAATGAATGGAGGATCCCATTCATTACTCGGGAAGTGCAGAAAAGAACAACAGAGGAAGATGCAGAGCAGGGAGAAACATAGGCTCCAGAAATCCAAGTGCCCAAGAAACCAAGAATGGGCCAAGGCAAGCCAACTCAGGTAGACGAAGGGCCAAAGAAGACAAAGACCCAGAAGGGGACAAAAGAGAATACACAATCGATCAAGGAATAACAGAAACATGCTAAGGGATTATAGGAGACCGCCTCAAATCCCAACACACAGGAACCAGGGGTAAATAAGAGACCAGACGCGCAGGCAGGAGGTGCATGCAAGAAATCGAAGGCACAATGAAAATCATCAGACTATACAATCATGGAGGACGATGGGGAAATGATCTCCATAATGGTCAAGGATTGTCTAGCAGAGGAATTCGACCATGCAGCACATCACAGGGGAAAACTGCAAAAAGAGCTGGAAGAAATGGGACAGTTCCTCAAGAAATTTGGGGAAGAACAGATAACAGCAACAACAAATTCATAGAGCCATCAACATTGTAGACAGAAGGAAGAGTGCAAGAGGAAAATCAATAGTTAGACAAGGGGATATTGCAGCCACAAGTAACATTCCATATCAACCCCAGTATGTTGCGCATGGATGAAATTGTGGGGCAGACACCCTTGAAAGACTTGAGCCAGATCCAACTTGTGTTGACGAGGATACCATCAGGGGAATTAAACTGGTTGAAGGTTAGTATCAACCACGAGGTACATTCACGCACACACAGAGACTTAATCGAATTGAAGCATGCAACAAAGAAACAAGACAAATTGAAAATAGGCTACGAGAAGGCCAAATTTGAGACTGAGGAGGAAAGGGAGCACCTAAAAGGATTGGAGAAGAAAGTGGCAGGAACTTATGAGAAGATTCCACAGGCTGTGCAGAGTGAGGAAATCGCAACAGCAAAAAAGATTGATCAGATTGCGCGAGCAATTGATCAATATCAGAAGGAGATCAAGAATCTCTGAGAGAAAATCACACCAACCACTCCACCAATAGTCAAGGAGAAAAGGAAACATGAAGAAATAGCACAGCTACAAGAGATAGAGCAGTAGGTTAGCATAGCAGCTGAATTGTTCGATAAAGTAGCACAAATTTGGACAAGGTTGGAGGAGGATCCACAGGTCCAATGGTGGGACAAGGAAGAGGAAAGGATCAATGCAGCGATCCAAGAGCTCAAGCAGAAGAAGAAGACCATATCAATCCCAGAATGAGTCAAAGGGATGTAGGATATGAAGAAGATGTAGGAAGAACTTCTCACTGCGCAAACGCAAAAACAGGAGCATCAGGCTCAAATAGATCCATTGCAGGAATGGGTAGCAGAAGTAGTTTCACAGGCAGAGGTAGTTGAGACACAAATAACACAAACCCAGGCCGAATGTGCAGGATTGATCAACGATGAAGTGGAAGTCCAGGTCATGGGCTCAATCAAGGAGAAGACCACGCAGGCACTGACACAAGCAGTAGAGCTTAAGGAAAATTTCCAGACGATCACCAAGGAGATCTCGGAAGCTCAAAAGGATTAGGTGGCTCAAGATGAGCCACATGTCAGTGTTGGGGGCATGTTGGCAGCAAGATGAAGTGGAAAGGAGGATGATTGAAGTGGAAAGAAGGATGATCATGGGGAAATAAAGCATGCAGAAACTGAAGTAACAGTTGGAGGGAAACACAACACGTGCACATGCAAGAAAGCATGCACAAGGAAAGCGACAATTGGAGGAAGAAAATCACATGCGCATGGGAGGAATACCTAACGTCGTTAGGCTTAGGGTTTTGGTAATATATTGTATATGGATGAAGAGCCCAAAAGGTATAAATATAGATACGTAGGTATCATAAGGGGTTTGTCGGTTCTTTGTTAGTTTGCTTTTGTATTGTTCATCATAGATAGGTATGATTTCATGAGATAGGTAATTTTGTTATGAACTATTTTGTAAGTTGTTGAGCTATATGAGAGGAGAGAAGGAAGATCTGAGGATTAGATCACAGGCTGAGGAGCCTGGTGCGATCTAGTTCACCTCATATAGATCTTACCCATATGAGGAGAATTGTAAGCACGTGGCGTTGGAGATGCAGAACTACCATAATAAAAGAGCCAAGAGCCAAATCTTTGTGGACGTAGCCCAGGAGGGGGTGAACCACAGTAATATTTGTGTAACGTGATGAATGCATGCATATCTTTGTCTTCTTTCAGCAATTAATTGTTGTGCTTAATGAATGAATGAGTTATTATATTGGTATGAAATATGGTTGTGTGTTAAGGGAATAAACTGTGGAAGATAGTGCATAATCACGAATAATAGTAAGATTACAATCGCGAATTATAATAGATGGCTCTGAATAATAATCTCCTATATCATACTCAATCCTAGGCTATAAACACCTGAGTCTTACAGCCACCAATTTAAAGCTATCTCGGGTGAGACTCCGCAGCGCATTCTGTGTGTTGTGTTGCCTTCTGTTTTACCAAGAGGGCCGATATTTTTAGAGGCTTTGTTGGAAACTCGAAAGACATGAACCCTGGGTCAATAAATCAGACGGTAAAGAAGGGAGAATAAACAACCAACATGGGCCACAATCATTGTGCCTCTGGAATTCCAGGGCATAGATGAGTAAGGTGATCTCCCTTGCAAATCTTACAAGGGAGCTTAGGCTAACATCCTATCCATCTAGGTTTTTCAACAAAATCAATTCCCCCAACATGACTAGCAGTGGTTGGTTTCTTACCCCCAACATAACTAGTAGAGTTTGTTGTAATATCACTCGTATGACTTGCATTGACAAGACTCATGCCCCCAACATGACTTGCAGTGGTTGGTTGCACATCTCCAACATGACTTGCAGAGGTTGGCGATTGGACGATAACATGACTCACAGAGGCTACATACCTATCAATAGTATTAATAGTAGTGTTATTGGATTAATCGGTAGGTGCGGACACTAACAGATCTCCCTAGATCCACCTAGATCTAGAACAAAACATGACGGGACATGACTCTTTCCCTAAGTTTTGACCATTGAATTAACTAGGAGGAAGGAACGAATAACATACCTTATTATCGCTTCCTAGGGTATTTGTTGCTCCCGCTTTGCTCCAGTTCTCTCGTGAAGTCAAGACCAAGACAACACAAACCAACCAAAGTGAAGATAGCACGATATATTCAACTGCCAACTTATATGTATGATCAAGGAATTACACAATAAAGTGGAAATAACTTTATGGGAAAGGGACATGCCACTGTATCATATTAATTGAAAGTAAAGATTACAACCTGATAACCTTGATGTCACAAGCTTCCTTTCGATGGCTCTTGGATCCAACACACACACTTGCTCAAACCTTGCATGAAGAAGATCAAATCCTCTTGATAGACTTGCTAAAGTCTCCAAGCTGTCGTTCAAGCTAATTCCTTCACACAATTCTTTCACCAATTCTCCAATGAATCTTGCTTAACCTTTTCCATGAGAATTCCCTCAATATATAGGAGAGAATGAGATAGTTACTTGGATATGAATGATCCCAAAATATCAAGGAATCCAGTACAAGAATAAACATTCGAATGCCAACCCATTCTTCTAGAAGATTCCCTTCTAGAAACATTGAGAATTCATCTTTTTCCATGCTTTAGGAAGAGTTCACACCCTGGCTATTCAACACAGTGTGAGAATTTCACACCCTGGCCTAAAGCATCCTGCGAGAATGGGTCATTCTCGTAGCCAAATATATTAGCAGCCTGCGAACCTTCTTAAAAAATGAGTTTTCTAGGAAGAGATGAAAGTAACTTTTCTCAGGAGAAAGTTCTTATGAAGAGC
>SNQJ01S0222662.1:0-13147 GCA_010110895.2 Picea sitchensis
GCCAGTTTGACCCTTACTTTTAAGCTACCTGACCTAGACTACAAACTGAGCGATAACACATACACATTCATTTTTCAGCTAGCATAACATGTTTAGATAGGTCATTTATATACAATATACTCTCTTGTTCTTGTGGAAAGTTCTTGCCCTAAAAAACCAAGGGTTTTCCATCATTTTTCTTGGTTGTGTGTAGCTTTTCTAGCAAGCCTAGCTTGATGGTGTTGCAGGTTTCAGATCTGATTGAGAGGACTATTGGCTACCCAAAGGACATCCACACAACACTAGAAGGCCCTCCAAGGGGTTTGGTTGCTATCTCTCAACCCTACCTTTCGTTTTTCATCATCTTGGTAAGTTTTGGCTTCTTTTGCTTGCTTGTAGTGGCTTACACTCTTAGAGGAAGAAGTGGTACGACCTTCCTCTTTGTGTGAGCTTGTTGGGTTAGCATAGATCTAACTAGGGTTTCATTTTTAGCATTTTCTTGTTCCCTTTTAGCTAAGACGTGAGGTTTAGAAGGTGAGGGGCACCTTCTCAACATAGGACGTGGGGTAGAGTAGTCTCTTGGTTCCTTGCTTGTTTGATAGTTTACTTTCTTAGTTTCTCTCTCTCTTTATCTTTTACTTGTTTGCCCTAATCTCTAAATCTTGAAAGAACTTAACCTAACTAAGCAAAACCTAATTACTTGCCTACCTAGTTGGGAGATGAATACCCCAATAGGTAAGGTTAAGTGGTTGATGATGTCATTGATGATCTATGGTTTAATGCTATCATTGTTTTAGATTTAGATCAAACACATAATCATTGTCTTAAGCCTATTGGGAGGCATAATAAGTAACCTAACTAGATCCTTTCTTGCTTAGTTAATTTTTCAAGTCTTCTTCTTCATACACATGTTTCAAATCTTAAATACTTAAATATCTAAGTGCTTAAATAAGTGAATGGTTTATCTTTCTATTGCTTATATCTATTGGAAGCCATTTGTTTGGGCTTGAATGTTATTGATTGGTTAAGTAGGCAAACACACTAAATTTTCTTTCGATCTCTTAAAGGCAAGTTGTCCTTGCCATTGTGATTTCTTCTTAATAGCAAGCTCATATGTGGATGTGATAATCTAAATCTTTTTTTCAGCCATCTTTATTTGTTTTACATGTGTTTATATTCTTAATTGCATAAGCTTGAAGCAACACACTAAAAAGCTCATAACAGTTTCGGCCATGTCACTAAATTACACTTAAACAGTGTCTTAAAATCTTCAAAATACTCTAATAATCACCTAAAAGTCTACCTAATCAATATCTATACTTAACAGACTATTTAGGGTACCTTAGACCACCATCTTCACCATCTAAAACGGGGCTTGAGGAAAACAACGGAGGGTAGTGGCAAGGGATTGTCCCATGGCGCACCAGGTGTGTGTCCTGTTATCCCCGATATATAGGGATAACTACGAGATCATGTCTCGAGGCCCACATGGTCCTAGACATGGAGTACCGAGAGCAGGAGCGACTTGAGCATGGCCCTGGAGGGCCCATCTTTCTTCTTCTCGGCCAGTTTTGTCCTGTCAGCATTACCAGCTTCCATCACTACCGGCCTGGACTTGCATCAGAGAGGACTCTTGCTCCATGAGGTAATTGGTTCGAGGTATCATGGTATGTGTCATATTTGATCATTATAACCTTCTTACGTATGCATTAGGTTCCTGATTGGCGGATTGTCTAGAGTGGCACACCAAATTGATAATGTCCTCTCGGGAAATGCCTCTTGTTTTGGGATGACTGTGAGCTAGAGATTGGTGACACTAATGGAATCAGTGGATTATTTATGGGAGATTCTGGTATTAATGACTTAGCGTTTAAGAATAATAGTGCTGAGCTTACATTGATTAGCTTTGTGTGATTCTTTTCAAGTGGCGACTCGAACAAATGTATCAAGAAGGTATCATAAGGGAGCAATCCTTGTTGGCTTCTTGATATTTTTGGAGAAGAAACACTTATCGATTTCCGATGGTTGTTCCAAACATAACAAATTAACTTTTTCCTTCTTGTTTTTGCTTTGTTTGATGCTCTAAGCGACTCACTAAAATAATTTGACAAATTTTTTCTTGAGGAAGAACTCACCGGTTTGTTCTCACGCGTCCTTGAAAGAGTTTTGGATGAAGTTAGCATGTTTTCCATATGGAATCAGATGATGTAATTTAATAGAGATGGAAAAAGAACCACTCAGGATATGGACTGTCGATTCAGGACACAAAGAAGATGCTCCACGAGGATCCCATTGGGGCAAGAAATAATTTTTAGTATGCCATACCTGTGACTTGAGGGCCATGGCCCCGTATGTGAAAAGCAGGTTTGAAACCATTAATGAACAATTTGTACTGGAAGATCAATTGGAGGTCAAGGAAGATGTTTCACCACGAGCTTGTTATTGAATATGGGACTATGAACTTAGGTAGTAGTGAAAAAGATGAGGGAAGTTCAAGGAGAATTGCGGATATGATTCCATGGATGAGCCAATCATTCGTTTTGAGGAAGTAAAGGAACTTGATATTGAAAATGTTGAATATCTAGATGGTTCAAGTCCCCACCCACCTCCCAATGAACCAATGGCCCTGCAAAGACTAGCTTTGGCAATCTTGGAGAAAATATGATAGTTCTGGTGGTGAATTCTTTTTCAACCTCTCAACCAAAGATGAGTTAGTAATGCATAATTATGTGGAAATGGAAGGAAACTTTAGTTTATCAATGTCATATGATTATGAGTATTGTTTGGCCTCCCACCTTGAGAGTCATGAGCAGCAAAGTATTCATAGTTTACGACTTGTCATATTCCGGTGTTCGGTTAAAGGGAAGAAGGAGCATGGTACTAGGTTGGTTCTTCCTCACAAAGTTCAAGGATTGATAAAACTTTAGAGGCGGGTCTTCCGTGAGTCATCCTGGACTAGGATTTTTTAGACACTTGTGGCATCATTTCAACCACCATTGCATGGTGGTTGTAGCGGTAATCTCTAACCTTCCTTGTGTATTTTAAATTTGTATTATTTGAATTTATTATGTCAATATGTACTTAGAATTATTTTTGATTGCCATAGATATCATTTGTTGTAAATTAATGATGTTGTACTTAGTTATTTCATTATGTAAATATTGTATATAGCATTCATTTGATTTAATCATGTATGTTGTATGCTTATGTTGGCTATTGGTGAGCACTTTGTTTTTGTATGGGTGTTGGATTCTCGTATGCTCTCGATCTCAAAGTGAGAAAGAGATCGAACTCACGTCCCCATGTGCAGCCATATGTTGGCCACCCATTTAGCATAGGTGGTCAAATCATGTGTGCCATGAAGAGATGCATCATCGGATACCATGTTGTCGAAGACTTTGGTCCTACGAGGTAGTGTTTGGCACCAACACTTTATCTTGTAATTGGAATTCTCACACCCCTGCATGGGTTAATAATAATGTAATAAATTACGCATGAGTCATGTCTGGAGTCAGGTTAACTTGGGATGGAGTTCAGGAAAAGTTCTTTTCATCGAGGGGTTTTTATCCTCGGGATATCAATTGGGGATTTTTAAGCCTTATTGATTTCCTTGAGTTTCTCACACTTGCAATAATTTCCTCCAAAGTGGTGAGCGAGCGTTCTAGTGGGCTTATGTTTTGGTAGCATTATAGGAATCATTTTAAATGACCATTAAGACATATTAGAAATTTTCATGGGATTCCATCGAGGTCTAAATACCATTTTTTAATTAATTAATTTTTAATTAATTTCCCTAAGAAGTTTGGAGGAGTTTAATTATTTAATTAATTATTTATTTCGAGCAATAATTGGCAAAACTAGGTCCTTGGAATTTTGATAGGGAATTATTTGTGCTCAAAGAGAAATGGAATACAGAACCCCTACATTTTTGGACCAAGTTTCAGCTCATTAGGACAACTTTAGCCATGGTTTTTTCCACCCGGAGTGTATTCGGTCAGTCCTAAAGGCTCTTCTTTTAATTGCTAAAGTCAAACATGGCAAAATGTAAAATTGTAATAATGAGTTAGAGGATGTAAATGATGGAATAAAGGCTAGAGAGACTCGAAGGCTTATGTATGATCCTCCTAACCTTTTCCAGCCTCTTCTAACCCCTTACACCCTATTTTCACTCAAAAGTTATGCCCCCCCTAGGGGAATTGACGATTTTCCCTTGGTGGTGGTGGGCGTTGTGAGCTTAAGTAATGGGTGCCCTCTCATGATTTATAACTCCCTTCTTCCCATCACCCTCTTTGGTGCAATCCCACTCCCCTTCCCTGCTCAGTAATCCCCCTCCATTCAGCTTCCATTTCCCCTTTTTTGCTGGGCCCTCAAGGAGAGTTAAGCCCCCACTTTTGTTGATCTCTAAGGAAGAATTCATTTTTAGCCAGTTGTGGAACTCTTCACCTCTTCCTAGACAGGCCACCATAGCCCTATAACTTGTTTTCTTGGTCCCAACACCTCCCACACCCATCTACACCCTATATCTATGATCTAAACCCTAGATGGTGTGCCCTGGCATGATATCTACTCTTACTGGTGGTGGACACTTGGAATTGATCAAGAGAGCTAGGTTTGCCTCTCCACGTGTCATCGTCCCTCTTCTCACTCCCAACTCACCACATATATTGAGCTATTGTTATACTACATGATTTCCATCTCTCTCTCTCTCCATTCTTCCCATTTCCTGTTCTATGCTCTTAGGGGTTTTAAGATATTTTCTCTCAAAATCTATTATTAATAATAAAGGAGAAACTTTTGGAGGATAACTAGAGGAGAAATGTGTATGCTTGATCTTCTTATGCTTATGAGGTAACAATGTATCAATTTCTTTGGGTGATTGCAACTTTTGATCTTAGGTGAAGTGTTATCTAAGTAGATCTAGTAATGCGTATGCTTATGGGTTTATCTATCATGATGTGATAGATAGGATTGAAGTGTCATTTTATTTTACATACATCAACATATTATCTCTTGTATACATGTAAGAGTTTGCAGGTTCATCTCCAAAGTTTCATTGGGCACTCCTTCAAGGAGAAGGGTCACTTGAACACTCCTTACACTCCACTTCCTCTAACCCTTTACTCTTCATCTATATTGTTTTTCATACACATTCATTGTTCAACTAGCATATGTTTAGATAGGTCATTTATATTCAATATACTCTCTTGTTCTTGTGGAAAGTTCTTGTCCTAAAAAGCAAGGGTTTTCCATCATTTTTCTTAGTTGTGTGTAGCTTTCTAGCAAGCATAGCTTGTTGGTTTCTGGGTTTAGGATCTGATTGAGAGAACTTGTGGCTAGGGACATCGCACAACTTACCTAAGAGAGGGCCCTCAAAGGGGTTTTGTTGTATATCTCAACCTACCTTACCAAATTTACTGGCATCATTGTTGGTGGATTTTTTGCCTCTTTTTCTTGCTTGGTAACACACTTGTAGGGAAGAGTGGTATGGCCTTCCTCTTTGTGTGAGTTTGTTGGGCAGCATAGATCTAGATAGGGTTTCATTTTTAGCATTTTATTGTTCCCTTTTTAGCAAAGACGTGAGGTTTAGAAGGTGAAAGGCACCTTCTCAACCTAGGATGTCTGGTAAAAAGTAGTCTCTTAGTTTGCTTGCTTGTTTGATATGGTTTACTTTCTTAGTTTCTCTCTCCCTTAATCTTTTACTTGTTTTCACTAATCTCTAATATTGAAAGAACTTAACCTAAATAAGAAAAACCTAATTAATTGTCTACCCAGTTGGGAGAGGAATACTCCAATATGTAAGGTTAAGTGGTTGATGATATGATTGGTGATATATGGTTTAATTCTATCCTTTTTTAGATTTAGATCAAACACATAATCATTGTATTAAGCCTATTGGGAAACATAATAAATAGCTTCTTCTCGATCTTTATTTGCTTAGTTGTTTTTCAAGCATTCTTCTTCATACTCATGTTTTCAATCTTAAATACTCAAATATCTAAGTGCTTGAATAAGTGAATGGTTTATCTTTCTATTTATTATATCTATTAGAAGCCATTTGGTTGGGCTTGAATGTTATTTATTGGTTAAGTAGGAAAACAAACTAAATTTTCTTTCCATCTCTCGAAGGCAAGTTGTCCTTGCCATTGTGATTGCTTCTTAATAGCAAGCTCCTTATGTGGATGTGATAATCTAAATCTTTTTCAACCATCTTTATTTTTCTTTACATGTGTTTTATATAATTGCATAAGCTTGAAGCAAGACACTTAAAATCATAGGTTTTGCCATATCACTAAATCACACCTTTAAAGTTCCTTAAAATCTTCAAAACACTCAAAAAATCGCAAAGGGTCTACCTAATCAATATCTATGTAATGGAGGCTATTTAAGGTTGCCTTATACCACCCTAAAATATGAGATACAGGGAAAATAGCGAGGAGGGTTGTGGCAAGGGACTGTCTCGTGGTGCATTAGGTGTGTGTCCTCTCTAGGAAGTACTCTCTTGTTTTGGGCTGACACACGTGAAGCTAGGGTGGAGACACTTATTGAGCATCCAACAGCTATTTGGCAATCGAGAGAAGAGGCTTTGGTGAAACTTTTAATAAAAGGTAATTAAAACTTGATAAATCTTAAAAAAACCTAATAATTAAACCCTGGACCAAACCTAATAAACTACTTGTGGGTTAACAACTAAGAGTGTGGATCATCTTCAATAATATTTATAACAATTGTGCTTAAATCTTGAATGTTTATATATGTGTGTGTTGATGATGATGATCTAGATGCTTTGATGATAATGTGATGTGACGCTTTTAGTCTTTTGATGTCCTGCACACATATAAGTAAAAGGTGGTTAGCTTGTTTATTTGTATCTTATTCTTTATTTGTAAATCTTACATCAAGTACTTTGTGGATATCTCATTTGTGAATAGATATTTTGTAATTCTTTGTAAGTACTTGTATCCCAATATTCATTGGTTTTAATTGATTCTCTAGTTGTAATCTTGTAGAGTAACTTATGTGCTGCAAAACCTCTCCTGCTTAACATAGTTGACCTTGCCCAATATTTGGGCACTAGTCTTAGTTGACCTGAGGGAAAGGACTTGCTTGTACTGTCCCTTGCATCTTTCATTGTTGCTTGTGCATCTTAAGTTAGAAACCCTCTAACCTTAGGAAATTAAAACTAACTCCTAGAACTTAGCACACATCTAGTATTTAAGGTCTACCACCTTTAGCTTCCCTAGGAGTAAGCCTATACAGGAAGGTTCAATTCAAAGAAGTGACAGCGTGGGATGTTAACCTAAGCATTGTGCCTCAAGGACACACTAAGGAGCCGGACTTGGCTCACATTTGCAAGTGTGTATGGGACAGGCTACATGGAAAAATGAGATTTCTTGGGATTTTGAGACAAAGACCAAACCTTCATTTTCAAGAACTTTTCTTGGATGACAACAATGTTCTTTATTTAGAAGACTATTATGTCATCAATATAGATGACCACAAATTTATCCTTTTTCTTTAATGAAGGCGATATCCATGGCTCATTGGAGGTCCTCCTACGTTCATCAATCAAAGATTTTGGCATTACATGGAGTATTACCCCAAAGGAGTGGTGAAGGTTGTCTTTTCTCTCCTCAGACGGGACAAAATCAGCCAGCCAGAAACCATCAATCACTTTGGAAATCCCTGGATGCACTTGTTACCCTCTGTATGTGTTCCATTTTCGGCAAACGGTAATTGTCCCTTTTAGAACTTCTGTTCAGATTCAAAAAATCTACACAGTCTGATTTCTTCGTTCTTTTTCCTTATCGGGACCAAGTTGGCGACCCATTCAAAATATCTCAAAGAGAGACAATGATTTGGGTGTCAACAGCTTCTTTACCTCCTTCTCCATAACAGGAAACAACATAGGATTTATCTGCCTCAATTTCTTCTGCCTAATGGTTTAGCCTCCTCCTTCAATGGGATCTTATGCTCCATAATTCTGATGTCATATGTTCTGAGGTCTTCTTAGATTAGGAAAACACATCAGAAAATTATTGTAATAACTCAGCATACTCGGCCCTTTGTTCCCTCAACAAGTTGCTTGACAACTTGACGAATTTCAAATCCTTCTTTGTAATTGCACTTAGCTACCTCAACATCCTCGTTTGAAACTTTACCCTTGCCTGCACACATCATTCCTGTAAAGTAATCTTTCCAAAGGAACTAGTCCCTTGGGAATATGATTTCTAGGCAACTGGACAATATGATGATCAACAGTCTTGTTCAGAAAAAACATCAGCATGAGGATCACTTTCAGAATCATGATCTTGATCAATATACAATGCAGAAAACTCATCAACCAGTCTCCAAGAATATTTTGATCTCAGATCATCCTCGAACACCTTCAAATTCTTGATGTCGTCGATTGTAGGAGGCCTGTATTTTACTTCTACACATGTGCCAGGCTTGGGTGGCAGAAGAACTCTGAAATTTCTAAATGAAACATCCAAATAATCATCCCTGACATTTTCTTCTCTTGGAACAAGTATGATGTTGAAAACCAAGAAAAATATGTCAACCAGATCCAACACTTCATTTCTGTGACCTCTGAGCTGAGGGTGTTGTACAATGGAATTTTGATCTTCTGGACAATCAACTCAGCATCCCAAGCTCTGAATATTTCCTTGTCCCATGTCCCCTTTGCTGACTTTAAAGAAGCCCAAAACAAAAGGCTTCAAACTCTCTGTCACATTATTGTTGTAGAAATTCGAACTTTTTAGGACAGAGATATAGTTTTCTGAGCAATTGGTAGCTTCAAATTCGAACTTTTAGGACAGAGATATAGTTTCCTGAGCGGGGGAGACAAAGACTACTCCAACACCAACACCTTCTCTAGAACAGGCTCCATCAAAGGACATTTTCCAAACAGAGGTAATCAGAGGAGAATATCCACAGAGAATAATGGGGTTTCTTATTTCAAGAGGAGTTCCAGGGGAATCAATGAGATGCAATAAGATGGATCCCAAATCAGTATCAAGGGAAAATATAGGATGATTGGTAGGATCGACTTCATCACTAATCATGTAGGCCAAGTGAGCTTCTTTGTACAGTCTCCTATGCTCCCCTCCAAAGACTGGAATGGTAGCATATGTGAAGTCTGTTATCGCACAGTTTGTAGGAAGGGTTTAGGTTAGCATGATTCAAGTCTTCAAACTAGACTAACAGGAGCTTCCCCACCCATTGTCACCTCGATGGGGAGCTCTTTCTATTTAGGATGGCTAGTCCAAGGGAGATGTCCCTAGTAATCTAGGGTTCTGAGAGGGCTTTGAGGTTTATAGATTAAGAAAAGGATTCCCTTTCACAGATTACTGCCCAGAAGGAGATAGTCAAAGGAGATATTCCACTGATAAGGGCACCTGTTTGCAAGACAAGACAAAGAAAACTAACATGTGCTGCAGTGGTTGGTACTTCAAGCATTAATGACTATCTTCAACATATATATGAGCAATGGTAATTGTAATTATTGACGAAGTCAATGATTGCTAAACAAAGACAAATGACTTATATCACTTCTTCAATAAATACATAAGAGATAAGGGAATTCAATGTACACAATTAATCCTTGTTATATCACAATGCAAATCTGCTCATATATATATAATATTTGTTGCGTCACAATGCAGAATTAGGGTGACATCAACCCTAAAATCAAATTAGTTTGAAAGACAAAGAGTAAGATGTTTTGTCAAATAAACTTATAGATGTGATCAATGGCTCAAAGTCTATCAAATCAGGTGACAAATGTCACAACGTTTCAGGCTAAACAAGATATTCAAACAAGTGTGTGACGTCACCTATAATGTTTATGCTGCAATTATGATGTTAGCCCTAAATCAGATTAGTTAGAGAGGCCAAAAGGTAAACGTTTTGCAATTTTAACTAATGAAAATACTTAAGACCTTTATGGCTGTCAAGGGATGACCTAGCCGCACCTTTTAGAGCAAATAAGAGTTCAATAGGCTAAGACGTCACCTCTAGGGTTAGGGTTAGTAAATCTGCTAGGGTTAGACACTAGGTTAGTTAGGGTTTCAAATAGAAAGAGTTTTGAAAGAGAGTTTAAGCACAAACAAGCTCAAAGTTATACTTCTATACTAGTGCCTTGGGTTAATGGAGTCAAATGGAGAGAAGCTAATGGCTTGGAGAGACTTAAGCTTAAGGACAAGAGGGTTAGGGTTTGATGGTGCTGCTATGGCAGGGCCACCAAATCAAAACCCTAAGAAGAGAATGCTTATCCAGGTGTAGCTAAGGCTAGGCCTGATGCTCCTTCTTCTTTCCTTAAGACTCTTTTGGCAAAATGGCTAGCTAATAAACACGAATCTATGGTTGAAAAGTGTTGTTTAAAGACAAGGCTTTTCAAAACCCTAGAAGCAAACCCTAGGTGTAAAATAAATTAGGCCTAGGATGCCTTATTTCTTCAATTTATGTTCAAAGCTAACTCAAGAAAAGAGAAAGTGTTAGCGATATTTCTTGTAAGGAGGGTTAGAACGCAAAAGAAAGGGTTAAAAACCCACTTGTCCTAAGTTTTTGGCGTGATGCGTCTATGTTAAACGAGAATCAAGTTTGAACGGCTGGGATCCATGATTCCAGACCCCCCCTACCTTTCTACCTTTAAGCGGAGGGGGGGGGTCCGGAATCGGGGGTGCACCTCTCCAACGGCCTAGATCGGCGCGCCCGGATCAACGGCGATAAAGGTAATTCTGGACCCCCCCTGCCTTTCTACCTTTAAGCGGAGGGGTGGGATCCGGAATCATGGATGCAGATTCCGATGGCTGAAATCATAGCGCCCAGATCAACGACGCTCGCGCAACCTCGTCCTTCTCAGCCGCCCTGCGTTTAGCCAGCATGGTCCCTCCTCCCGTCATATCATCCTTCACAATCACCTTTCTCCTACTGCCATGTGTTGCCTATCCTCCTCCGCTCCTTGGTCCGCGCGGTCATCTTTCCTTCTCATCGTCCGCTTACCACTCGCCACGTATCCCTTTCCTTCCATGTCAGCCTCTCACTGCATTAAGCCTGCCACGTCTATTCTCCCACCGTCTCTGCTTATATCCCTCATGACTTATGTCATCCCCCGCCACCTCTCTCACCTCTCATCGTTCTTACTTCGTCCTTGCGGTTGTGGCCCCGTCATTCCGTAGTCGTACCCCACTTCCTGTGTTGGCCTCCATACCCGTCCTTCAAGCTATTCAGTTATTCCAGGTGGCAGCACAAGGAGTCTCCCATGTCCCAAAATGCTGAGTTGGCCAGGTCATCTTCAATCCCAAGAAGCAGTTATTGAAGCGGTTGGTGGTGGTTAGACATCGTCTCCGCCATAATGGGAAGTCCTGAATTGAATTAAAGGCACATCGATTCGCCAAATAAACTGTCAAGAGATTGATCGCGTCTGCCATAAGTTGCACGACCGTTCAAAGATTGTAGCTCTGTGTTGTCAGAAGCCATGCAGACGCAAATCTTTCAATGCTACGTCTCGATTTTGTTGATGTTGTTAGTTTGAGTATATGAAGCCATTTTAGCGATTTTTGTATGGATCGATGGTAGAGCTAAGCTCCCGACTGTAAAGTTTTCATGACCATTCTGGATTCCTGGTAATGTATCTGTGTTTGAGACTTCTTGGTTTATAACAAACAATTTCCCTTTTTCATCTCTGTTTTCGTCTTATGCTGGAGAGTTCATGATCGAATGATTCGTGTGAATTAACACAGTTATGTTATGGTAAATGATTTATTGTTGCATTGCTGTTTCTCTGGTTTCCCGCGTTTGGAAGTAAGAAGATCTTGTTTTCAGATGCCTGCTCTCATCGTCTGTTAGAAGCTTGATGCCTATAGCAGATCCTTGCACCCTTCTCATGAAGTCTTCCATCTACTCACCCTTATTACAACTCACTATTTGGAGTTTATCATGACCTCACTCGTTTGTGCATGCCTGGCCCAGTTTCTGAGTTGAGACGACTGTTCCGAGTTTGCTTCCATTTGATCACCCCTTTCAAACAAATCGTGACATTAAACTGATGGGTGTCAGGCTCTGCTCCTACAATCAATCTAGGAGTGACTTCTGACGCTAACATTTCTGGCGTCGTTGCCGGGGACGAAGCTGAATATTTTCCCCGGGATTGAACGACAAAGATCAAATGATTCTGAAGGTGCATCAGATATCAGAACTTGAAGATTGCTACTATGCACCTGGCGACTCCACTGTGACGACTCCGCTGAGAAGAACCTGTTCTATCAACTGTGGCTTCGAGAGGCAGACACATGAGGTCTAATCCACACCTACCTTTAGCTACACCAAGAGATGACTCGAAAGCGGTGCGCAGAAAGGGAAAGAGATTTGCGAAAGAAGTTTCCATCGCTGAAACATGTAATGCACCTTCCCCCTCTGTAAGAACTCCATTGTCTTATTCTCAGCTTCCTAGTCATCCTTCCTCTGAGGTTTCCCGTTTTCTGAATTTCGGGAGTGTTCCTGCTGAGTTTTCTCCTCCTGGTCTAGTATCAGAGGGAGAGATCCTTGTCATTCCCCCTGCCCTGGAAGCTGTGCCTCCACACCATCCTCATACCTCAAAAGATTTCACTACTCCTCCTTTTATTACCACTGCTGCACAGAGAGAAACATCTACACATTCGGGTCCCTTAGACCTCTCTCTGTTTTTCCCGTCGTCCCCTTTGAGGACCTGTTTTCCTACATCTCCTGTCCATACTCCTTCTCCTCCGAGTCCTCCTCTACCTACTATCCCTATGGCTGGTGCTAATCCCCCTCCGAATAGAATGGATGCCATAGTCGCTGCCAGGTATGCTCCTTTAGTCCTATCCCATCCTATGAATCCTCTCCCTGCTGGAGACTACTTAAAGTACATGCCCAAGTTCAGTGGGGAGGGAGATATAACTGCTGAAGAGCACTTGGATTCTTTTTACAGTTATGAAGACAACCTCGATATTGAGAATGAATATGTCTGGATGAGAGTCTTTGTCCAGATTTTGGATGGTGAGGTTAGAAAATGGTTTAGGGGACTGGCCCCTGGATCTATTGCTGGAATTGAAGACTTGGATAATGTTTTCCTGAGGCAGTGGGGAGATAGAAAAGATTACATATATTACATGACTGAGTTTGGGTCCCTGAAGAAAATGGAAGG
>SNQJ01S0222663.1:10095-23153 GCA_010110895.2 Picea sitchensis
AAAAATGATTTTCTTATATATCAAAATAATACTTTCATTGGAAGCACCAACTTCCCAATTCTACAAATACAACTGGAAGGAGGCTACAAGCCCCTATTTACAAGATCCAACCTGAAGGAATATACAACTCCCTGAATTATTTGGATCCAACCAAAAGGAGGTTATAACCCCCTGATTCTTATGCTCCATCTTGAAGGAAGCTCCAACTCCCTATGTTCTACGAAACCAACCAGAAGGAAGCTACAACCCCATTTCCTTGTCCTGTACTGCTGCCCTGAAATATAAATGTAGACCAAACTGTCACTACCACTGATACTATCACTGCTTATGATAATAAACCTATAATCAACCTATCACTGTCACATCAACCTGTAACTGATCATCAACCTGTAACTTGTCACTTTCCTTGTCACTGATATATAAACTAGATCTTCTCATATAGACCATATCAACATCACGTATCCAAACCATGTACCAAAATTTACCTCAAGCATGCGTCATACCACATACCATAACATATGCCTCAAATATATGACACTATCACAAATATGTGCCTCTAACCATGAACCATAAAAATATATATATAATATACCAAGGATATGTCTCACACATGTATCAATGACACCAAAACATGGACCTCAACCATATGCAACCATAAACCAAAAGGGCCTCTAAGACATGCCTCAAACATGTGTTATATCATCCATGATAAACACACATAAAAACATACCTCTGATCCTGTAGACACTCTGCTGTATCATATGACAAATGAGAAAACCAACCTAGGCATAAAAAAACTAGTACAAGCATCACTTCACACTTTCACAAGATTTTCACAGATTTGTGACTTCCTCCACTACTACATGCAGATATCCACACTTTTCTCCACTGCATCCCATGTACATCCACACTTTTATGAACTAGAATCCGATGATACCTCAGAAACTAGAGTTACTCACATTTTATACAACTCCGAGACTTTCACCTTTGACCTTACTTCACACCCTCAAACTTGCTACCTCAGAATCAACCTTAGATTCAGTACTAGACCAAAATTTCTTCACAAGATAGATAATCAATAAATATGTGTGTGAATTGTACTTATGATAGACTCCTTGAGGGGTATTTAGACTTTTTCTAAGTAAATTCTTTCCTTACTTTAGGGGTTTCTTATTACAACCACTTATCCCTTTCATTAATTGTCTTGTAACCAACTAGGGGATTCGTAACCCATCTTTGGGGATTCCAAGTTCATGACCTCATAAATCCTCAACCATGAGGAACCACATGGAATACCACATATCACCGAAAACATAACGACACAGACTATCCATCTATGATTATGTTACCTGCATTTACACTATCCTTCATGTCCTTATTCCTCAAACAACTTCGAGATTCATGACCACACCTCTGGGGATTCTTGTAGAATTATTCAAAGCATCTTCCCATGAGGGACATGCTTAGAGATACTCCATAAGGGGACCACTTTAGATACTTATACAAATATACTCATCACATCTATTGACATCAATGAAAACTATTGATTGTTGACATTAATTAAAACCGACTATCGAACAAGAATTAGGCATATTGCAAAATATTTATTAATTAGATTACATGTCATTCTTCATTTCAATTTATGAAGATACAAAATGCACTAATACAAATTATATTTTTTAGATACATTCCTCTATGAAACATATATCCAATATTTGTACTCATTCCTCATTCTAAGTTCAGAGTGAAAATTTACAACCTTCTCAAGTTGCAATTTCCACTCATTACTTTGATTTTATTGCTGCAATTTTTTTTTGAGAAACTATATTGCTCAATTAAAAATTATGGGTTGATATATGGCTTCTCCTCCTTAATACCTTTCCATTGAATGCTCATTTTCCCAAATATAATATCTGATATGATAGTTATGGTTTGCAGAAGTTTAGACCGTTTCTCATTTTTACCCCTTATTTATACATGTGTCCTCTCTCCCATCTTATACAATTTAGGTATTCCAATTTCAAATCTGGTTCCATGGCTCTCTTCTATGGTCCATGATATTTCCATAGACTACTTCTGTGTCTCAAAATCACTTCCGAGCAAGGAGTTATTCCCTCTGGAAGCAAACCGGTACCTAATTAATACCCTATACTAATTAAGATGTAACTTCCTCATACTAGCTTTGTTTTATGCTTGGAATATCTTGTTGGGAATATCTTACCGATTTCTTTCATTCTAGTAGAAGATACTTTATGTATTGAATTTACAAACAATTCTCTCAATTTCTTTTACCTAAAAATGCAGTTTAGGCCCCCAAAATGCCTTTGCAAGTTAATGACCTTCAAAATCTAATTTTTTTCGTAGAAAATGACTGATTTATTATTATAACAGTCTGTAAAATCCGAGCTGTCGATCTCAAAATTGAGAGTAATCTCAGCCATTGATCCACTAAAATTTTCCAATCTTGTGAATGAATCTCAACCGTTGATCATCGAAATCGAAAATCCATCGATGATGAATGATTTTGTTTGGCGAATGAACCACTTCTCTAATTTTTTCGACCCAATAATGGACGATTTCCCTTGACATCCAACTTGAAATAATTTGTCGAAATTGCTGACCTGACCATTGACAATCAACAATCTCTTTTTGTCGAATGAAACACTTCACCAAATTTTTCGACCCGACCATTGAAGATCAATGATTTCTCTTGGTTTAATGAAACACTTCGTCAATTTTTCTGAATCGACTATTGGTGATCAATGATTTCTCTTGGTTGAATGAAAGACTTTTCCAATTTTACAGACCCGACCATCGACAATCGATGACATCTCTTGGAGAATGAAACACTTCACTGATTTCGCTGACCTGACCATTGGTGATCGATGATTTCCTTTGGTGAACTAAATTCACTCATAAATTTATTCTAACTCCAATACTTAGAATTTTTTGACAAAAATCTAGGATGAATCTGGGTCATAGATCTCCCAGTCAAAATGATATTGACCGTTGATTCACCATAATTCACCCATCTCTGTAAATAACTATCGACCATGCATACACTTTATTCTCTCAACTCCGAAAGAAAATATTGACTGTCAATCTGCTCCATTTTGTCAGTTCCAAGAACTTATGAATATAGACCATTGATCTCAAAGTTAAATGCGATCTTGACTGTCAATCCATCAAACTTTCCCAACTTCTTCAACCACCATTAAAACATAAATTTCAACCTTCTAAGTTGAATTTAAATCTGTAACCTATATATTGGCGCTATTAATCACTTCTTAGACAATTTGAGGGAAATTTTGACCCGAATTGTTCATAAATTTGGGGATTTCATTCCGTTTTCAAATTTTTCCCCAATTCCATCACATGTGAAACTATGCAACAAAAAAATTACACTAAATTCATACCTGTTATATCCCTACAATTCCCTACCTATGCATACATGGCATTGGCCTTTCTACTTGCACAATTTGCCAAATTATTGTTGAAGAACTCTCTTTAAAAAACCATTTTTTGGAGCATGTACGTGCCCTACTGCCTGTGTACATACACTTGATGCATACTAAAAATACCGCATACATATACTAACTTCATACTAAACAACCCACATTTATCTCCCAAAGTTGCAAAAAATAAAAAGTTGCAAGGAATTCGATGGAGTTAACGGACTATTGGAGGTTTCCTAACCAATTCACTCACTGTAGCCCGTCCCCAAACCAAATAACTATCCTTGTGTCATATAAAAGGAGGTCTTGGGGTCCCATTCCAACAACAAGCATGAGAAAAAATAAACTCTTCCATAATCCCTTCCCTCTCTTATTCCAAGTATTGCAACCCTTCCTGAGATTTGGACTCCACATTCCCTCTCTAGCCCTTTCTCCTATACAATCCCTTCCCTTTCCCTAAAGAGATCAGTTGATTGTGAGAGAAGGATTTGGGATGATGCACTTGGAGCAACATTAAGAGGAGCCTAGACCTGGTTCGCAGAGTGTTAGCCATTGAACGTTGTAACTTTTAATCTTCATACTGAATAAAATAATCCTTTTCTTGTCCCAAATATGATGTGTTTATGCATTTCATTTGATTTACGCATAATTGTTTATATCTAACCCTAATATTGATTAGTAGAGATAGAATATTGTAGCATTTTTTTCCTAAGTGTTCTTGCAGGTCAATTTTGGGAGGAGACCGACAACCTGGGAAGATACAAAGGTGGAGGATGTCTACATCGAATGTTAGGACAAAAGGTACTACTTATGACCTACTTTCCTATCTCTTTCTATTCATCCATTTAGAGTGTTTGGGGTATTTTAGGAATAAGATTGTCTTTTAAGGGATATCATTGCTCTGCTTATACTCTGACCTAATATAGTAATAAGGGGATTTTCCCTGCTAGCAGAATTGGCGACTCCATTGGGGAGTCTCTCTAGGGTCTTAGTGGGAGATCTTGGTTAGATTTTATTTTCGGTTTCTTTCTAAGTTTTATGAGTGTCCCGAGTCAGGTTGGGTCTCTGGTCACCTTCCAGGTTCCTACCAGCTTCCCTTTCCGAAGTTGTCAATCAAAAAATTTTCTTTTTTTGAAAATTTACAGAGGTGTATGTTCCATGTTCTCTATACAACACACGTACATACATGGTATGCATTATATACATCCCACATACATATGCAGGCTGGACATGGCCAACAACCGTCTCTGTGCTTTTGACAAATTTATTTAAAATATTATTCCTTATCCTATTGGAAACTTGTGGTTCCCAGGTCTTCTTGAGTTCCAGAAGCTTCTATTGTTTGGGGTTTAGAAAGTTTGTAGGCTTAGATTGTTTATGAAATAAAAAAAATAAATCCTCTTATCTCTCTATGTTTCCTAGCTTTTTTGGCTTAATTTTAGCTTGAATTTTTAAGAAAAATTAGATCTGCAGTTTCTTTTAGCATCTTTTGTTAGTTCTAATTTGATTGGAAGAAAAAAAAAAAACCTAGTTTTTTAGGTCTCTTTCTTTCTTTGCATTTGCTTTGCATTGTTATTTGAAAAAGAAAAAGAATTAGCATAGGGTTGTGTTTTCTTCTCATCTTAAAAGAATTTCAAAAGAAAACTACGAAAGAAAATCCTTTCATTTTCTCTTTTGTTTCACTTGAAAGTTGCATTGTGCGTTTTGCATGAAAAGGAGAAAAGGTTGCATCTTTATGTTTGAAGGATTGTTCATGCATTTTCTTTCTTGAAACTCTTTTTCCTTTGAAGGATTAGTGTAAAATATTCTTTTCCAGTTTCTAATAAGTTTAGTCTTTGCAAGAGTCTTGAAAAACATAAGTTTCACTTCCATTCCTTGAGTAAGAAAATCCCCTAAAATGAACGTACTAATCTAAAATATATTAGTAACACTTTTTCTAGGGTTCATTCATAGCTTAGGCTAGGGCCTTGGATTAGGTGTGGAGAGGTAAACTCTCCAAGGCCAACCAAAAATTAACTTAGGTGTCTATGCTAGGGTGTGAAAAATACGCTTTGTAATTAATCAATCCGGGAAGCTCCTCTCGCACATGAGTCAAACATGAGGCCACGTGGAGGATGGTGATGAAGATATCCACTCCTGATCCTGACAAATATTTTGGGAGAGTGTGTATTGGGAGCGAATCCTGTACCGTTACTAGCCTGACTTGTGTCATACATATGAGACACTTGGATCCTTCCAAGGTACTCGAAGAGTGATTCTGGCCCTGTTGCATTTCATCCCTAAGAGGGATATTTGGGCTTAGTTACCCCACCCATACACTCGCCCAGATGTCAACTGTACCCCCTTGGTTGTTGATTACAATTTGTGGCATAGTTTCCATTATATAGGTTGACACACAGGTGACTGCAAGGGGTGTATCATGGTACCTGAGGCATAATCTGTACTCTCTGGGCGACACCCAAAGGCACCATCGGTCGGAGTTCTAGGTAACTATTTCTCCTGGCCAATTGTTTCCATTTGTGAATTCTTTGGACGATTAATACTTCATCTCCCTGGGTCGAAAGTATTCAGAAGGGTAGTTTGTTTGTTTTGTATCTTTTTAGAATTTTATTCTTAGTGGTGTTGTATGTGCTCCCTAGTTTTTTGTAGTGAGTTAGTATGTCATTGCTTTGGGTCTATGACCTAAGGTGGTAGAATTCCCACTCCGTCGGTCATGAGGAATTTTCGGTCTTCCTCTTAGAAACGTGGAGCTGCCTCCTTATAGGCGTATATTTTTATAACACTGGTTTTCCTGAGTCAATGTGTGAGAATTTTACGAACTTGAATGATCCCATAAGAGAAGAAACTGTGCATAATATATTCATGGAAAAACTTACTAATGATACCAACCAAGGAATCCCTTCCTAAGGGGATTCTTATGCTTTTCCTTTCTTCAAAAACATTGGTGTCCCTTTGATGGCCACTTTGTACATTCTTGGGTTGAATTTGGTACTACTGGTCTGTTTTGGTACCATTCCAAATGTCCCTAATGCTCTTGATGCTTCTCAGTTAAGCACCTTATGTAATGGGCATCATGTTGATGTTCCTTCATCAACACATTCTTCTCCTCCTCCTTCTTCCTTCTCTAGTGAAAGTCTAGCTACTAGTAACTAAAAGTCTAAATGAAATAGAAAGAGGAAGAATAGGAAGAAGAAATCACCAACCTCTACGATTCATGTTGGAGATAGGTCAACAACCTATGCAAATCATGTTGAGGACCAACACCCAACCTTTGCAAGTCATGCTGGGGGAAAAACTCCAGACACTGCTAGTGATTCCGGCGATAGGTTTGTAGCCTCTTTGAGTCATGATATCGACCAATCACTAACCTCTGCAAGTCATGTTGGATATGTGCGACCAACCACTGCAAGTCATGCTAGGGGCACAATCCTAGTCCTTGCGAGTCATATTGGAGTTCAAAAACCAACCTCTGCGAGTCATGTTGAGGAAACACAACCAACCATTGCTATTCATGCTAGGGGAATTGATTCTATTGAGAAACCTAGACAGATAGGATGTAATCCTAAGTTCCCTTGTAATCTTTTCAAGGGAGATCACCTTACTCATTTATGCCCTGGCCTTCCAGAGGCACGAAGATTGTTGTCCCTATTTGCAAGATCTTCTGATTCAGAGTCTTCTGAGGTTTCCTCACAAACCATGCATCCTTTGGTTGATGAAGTGGTCATGCCAATGCAATCTTTGTATGATCCCACTCCTTGTTTGGGGGGTGATGCTCCTTTATACCATGTTTTCTCGTAGCCTATTCAACCAATGGTTGATAAATTGGTCATGCTGATGCAATATTTGGCTGATACCACTCTTCATTTGGGGGGTGATGCACCTTTACATCATGTTGTCTCACAGACTATTCAACCTTTGGTTGATGAAGTGGTTAGGATGATGAAATCTTTGACTGATCCCACTCCTTGTTTGGGGGGTGATGTGCCTTTAGACCATGTTGTCTCACAACCTATTCAGCCAGTGATCGATAAAGTGGTAATGCCGATGCAATCTTCGACTGATCCCACTCTTCTCTTGGAGAGTGTTGAGTCTACCAAAGCGATCACTTCGATGCAATCTTTGACTGATCCCACTCTTCTCTTGGAGAGTGTCGAGTCTACCAATGTGGTCATGCCGATGCAATCTTCGACTGATCCCACTCTTCTCTTGGAGGGTGTCAAGTCTACCAAAGTGGTCACACCGATGCAATCTTCAGTTGATCCCACTCTTCTGATGGGGAGTAATGTGTCTACCGACTATGTTTTTAACATTTCTAGTTCAATACTTTCATAACAAGGGGGAATTCTGCTCATTTCAAGCACACCCCCTCCAAGTCCTAGGATGGTTTCCTTTGATTGGAATCACCTTCTTGAGCCTCATCTTCCTTCTTTTTCACCCTTTCAAATAAGGGTTGAAGTTAATTCAAAAAACATTTACCAATTTATTATAGATGAAGGAGCCTCCACAAGTATTTTATCCTCCTCAGCTTGGAAAGCTTTGGGTTCTCTCGATCTTGTGTCTGCTTTGCATGAGCTGTTAGATTTTGACAGACGTCCTAGTGAATATTTGGGGGTTTTTCCTCAGTTTCCTATCTCTTTAGGTGGGAAGACTGTCCTTATCGATGTTATAGTGGTGAAAGGCCCGTTAGATTTCGATATGCTTCTCGGGCATGATAATGTATATGATATGAATGCTGTGGTGCCTACACTCTTCCAGGTGATGCATTTCTCTCGCAATGGAAGGATTGTCACTATTGACCAGCTGACATATGATAATCACCATCCTAATTCAGCGTTAGTTCAAGCTACCCCTTTATATGTTCCTTGTATCCATGTAGACTCTACCCCGCCATATGTAAATTATGTGGAATATTATCCTCGGTGTTCAATTTCTCCTTAGAAGGAACTTTTTTCACTCAGGATTTTCTTCTCGAGACTTGGTCTCAACAATTGATCCATTGGTTTATCCAATGGGGGCATGAGATCCCTTGCTTCCCCCTCTTGGTATGAGTGATCTTGAGTTTCATTTTGAGTCTTATCTCATTGTTTGTAGATTCTAAAGCCCTTGTTCTTGTGATTCTTCGATGATAGAGTCTTCCAATATTGGCCAAAACCTTCATCGTCATATGGAATATGGTCAATTTGCTTCACCCTTTTAGATTGTCAACCCTCCTAATTTGCATGATTTCTCAGATTTTGAATTGCCTTCAGATGAGGCTATCCTTGACTCCATGACTAGGATTTCTATATCGTGGTAAGACTTACACCATGGTTTGTGTTTTCTTCCCTTTTGGGATAATTTCCAAGTTGACTATCAAACAGAGTGTTGGTCAGAGCCTAGCAGCAGGCTCTGCCTAAACTACTATCACACATGAGACGTAAGGCTGTGCTATACCTTATACATATTGTATAGTCTAGGTTTGTTGTTTTCAAGTTTTGTATTTAGTAGCACCTCTTACTTTTCTGAATTTTCTATCTATATTGGATTTATTAAATTCTGGATGAGTGTTATTGGCCTTATATACAGGATCTTGGAGACATTTTTCTTTGACATTTGTTCATTGTATAGATCCGTTCTGATAGGTGTTGACCTCAAAATTGGAATATAGGTTAGGCCTTTCCATACTTTCATTTTTACATTATCCATTTCCTGGTTCATTTGGCCTTAGGATCGACCCCACTGAATTGCGACACTAACCTTCCTTGCTGATAAGTGTGTTGTGCTTTATGTGGTAGAGCCTTCCTTCCATGGGCATCCTAGTTAGAACCTTGTTTTCCATTTGGTGCCCATGGTGAAGTACTTCATAGGGACATGAGTACCTTTTAGTCCCACCATGACTTTGTGTTGAAGCCTCATTCTTCTTTCTAGTCATCATTCTTGGCCTTACCCACAAGAATCCCTAAAGAGCATGGTTTGTTTTCTTTCAAGCTCGCTTAAATTTTGAAAGCGAAATACAACAAGACTATATTTATTCTTTTCAATCTTGTATGGATTACTTGCGAAAATAAGCCCTTTTGGAGTCTTCTGTAATCCCTTTTCAAACTCTCAAAAATTGAAAAGATTGCCGAGCGATCTTGTTTCCCTTCACGCTCACCAAACTCAAACTTGAAGGCACATCTATCCGATAGTAGTTTACCCCTTTTTTCGGTCTGAACAACTAATTTTACGAATAAAGGTATGCTCTAGGAACTTCGGTTCTCTAGAAGAGTATTCTTAGGCATAAGTTTAACCCTTTTTTGGGCATGAGGGACTAAATTTTCAAAAAAGGAACATTCTCCTTGGTTTTAGTTTATCTCTTTTTCGGGCCTTAGAGATTACTTATGAAAAAGGAAACCCCTTGGAGTCCATAGTTAAACTCTTTTCAGACTCCCTAAATATGAAAATATCGGCGAGTGATCTTGTTCCTTTCACACTCGTTAAATTGGTCCAGAAAGAACATCTATTCGACATGAGTTTAACCCTTTTGTCCAGTCCAGGAAAAAGGTACACTTCGGGAGACTTGTCTCACCGAGAGAGTTCTCCTTACTTATATTTTATACTTTTTTGGGATAAGGAGACTAAACCTAGAAAAAGGCTGTGAGTCCATAGTTAAGCTCTTTTCAGACTCCTTAAAATTGAAAATATAGTTGAGTGATCTTGTCTTTGTCACACTCGTTAAAACGATTTTGAAGAGACATAACTTTGGTGCAAGTTTAACCCTTTTTCGAGACGATTGGACTAATTGCGAAAAAGGAACTCCCTAGAGTCTTCTTTTAGTGTTTTTTCACACTCTCTAAATGTGAAAAAAGCCACCAAGCTTACCTTCTCTGGGATCGTAAAAATTCACATGGAAGGAGTCTTGTTGTGTCATGCTTAATCACATTGCGGGTCTCATCTTTGCTTCTTTGGCCTAATGTTGGCTCCATGTTTCTCTCAACTGAAGCTTTAAAGCATTCCTTATACACAAGCCTTGCAACACATTTTTCCTTTGGGATCTGACACCTTGACTCACAGAGGAATTTTCCCCGAGTGTCCTTATCCTGCACATGTCTCCTTGCCTTGAGCATCAGTATGTTCCATGCTCTTGGAACCAGTTTTCTTGCTTGTGACACTCGTTCCTCCTTTGTAATTTAGCATTATTTTATTCTTTTTCAAGCTCGTTAAAAAATTGAAAAAGACAAAAAAAATCAAATATTCCAAAAAGAGGGGATGAGAACTATACATTCTTTTTTAGGCAGCAAGATAGTCGCCCTTGGACAAAGAACATCCTTCCATTTGTTCACCAAGCATTGGGATTTAATATAACCTTAGGAAACTATTCTTGCTACATAGAGCTGTGCCCTCCTCTGTTTGGTTACTCTTTCAAACATATGGAGAGTTTGCGGTGCCTCCCGTATCACAGAATTATGTCAATATTACACTGCTTGAGTCTGATCATATTTCGTGCTTTTGTCTAAGGGAAGTTTTATCCAACCTGAGTCGGCCATTCTGTAATTTGTCTCTTGACTTTCATGAGTTAGCCATCCCGTGAGTCCAGTCAAGTAAAAATTCAAAATCGACGAAGCTCTATGCCTGATGATTGAGATCCTTCAGTCTTTCCCCGACGGTATGCCAAAGACCTTAGAGTAGTGATTCTTACACTCCTATTGTACTCTACCTGATCTGTTGAAGATATTGAATTTGTTTCTTGAGCGATGAAATCCTCATCAATCGATGAAATTCAAGCTCATGCAATTGTCCATACTAATTAAAAACATAAATGTGATTACTTAATGTACACAGCAACAACTAAACACATACAACAACATTCAACCACATAAATAAAAATTTGAATTCATCATTCTACTCACATCAAGCAACAATAACCAAAATAACTTAGAGTAAAAATCACAAAAATTATATCATCATTTAACATAAACAAACACAAAAAACATGAAGACTTATCTTATTAAATGTGCAACCAAATGCAAAGGACATATGTTTCTCCCAACCATAGACTTGCTGTTATGATGCAAGGGGGGCATATATGGGGTTAAATGTACATGATATGACCCGAAAGGGGGGTATATATGTGGCTAAATGTATGTGTAATGTGTAAATATATATGTAATAGGGTCGGCCTAATAGTAAAGGGGCCTCATGTGTAGGTGTGAATAGGTATATATAGAGATCATGTATTCATTATTGAGGACATGTGAATTGTAATGTATGAATGTATTTGGGTATTTGGAGGAACTTCTCCTATTCTTTAAGGATTTATTGTGTAACTTTTCCCTCTTATATATATTGGAGTTGTGCTCCATTCTCACATTTTTGTGCACGATGTGTAGTTTGTTCGACAACATAGGTATTCCAACAGAGGATGAACACCTTCAGTAACTACTCACATAACCATATCAAATATCAACACACCGATGTTTTCATGTGGTAAAACCCCTACAGGGAAACATCCATGACCCCAACCAACACAACCACTTGGAGCAGTTTATTAATGAAAAATAAAAATATTACAGAGAGATTTTACAAGAGAGTTTCTCACAATCGATCCTCGGTAAATGACCCTCCATGCTCTTTAAATAGAGATCATGGAACAATCGGGTGTTAAGCCATGAATCAATGGCCATTAAGATCGAGGAGAGTATGAACCATCAGATCACTCTATGTCAGGATCATATCGTGTCCGTCGGATTTCCTACCTACAAATGCATACTAATGCATACTAAAGAAACACACTTTTACCTAACAACACATTATACCAAGTAGATATTAACTAACTCCTAAGTGTCTAAATATCCTAACATCCCCCTGAAGAACAACTTGGGATAGGATTGAAGGATTTGCAATAGTGAAACAATAGGAGAAGGAAGGAGGCATTAGATCCTATCCCCCCTTAATGATAACTTCCTAAACTCATAACATAGATCGAAGTTTGGAAAACTTCTCTTCTGTAAGAGACTTTGTGAAAATGTCTGCAACTTGATCTTCTGTAGGGAAAAAAAGAACTTCAATAACTTGATCATGAATGAGCTTTCTGATGAAGTGCATGTGTAGTTCGATGTGTTTGCTACGCTGATGTTGAAATGGGTCTTTGACGAGCTTGATGGAACTCTGATTATCACACCAAAGGTTGGTCGGATGCTGTTGCTGGAATCCAAATTCTGAAAGGATCTGTCAAAGCCACAAGGCTTTCTGACTTGCATTTACCGCTGCTCGGTACTCTTCTTCTATTGAAGAAATTGCAATAGCTTGTTGTTTATTATAGGCCCAAGTGACAGGTCCTGAACCAAGGATGAAAACATAACCTGCAGTAGACTTCCGATCACCAGGGTCACCGATCCAATCTGAATCAGTGAAACCAACCAATAAAGGAGTCCCCCCTAAACTGCAATGTATCCTGAAATGAACTGTACCATAGATATAGTGAAGTATCCTTTTAGCTGCTTTCTAATGGCTTTCATGGGGTGTTTGCATTTATCGGGAAACAATACCAACAACAAAGGAAAGATTAAGATGGGTATGAGTCAATTATAAGAGGCTACCAACTAACTGTTGGTACATGGTGGCATCAACTTTGGGAGAAGTACA